>RWGZ01000872.1:39421-174700 GCA_009725065.1 Utricularia reniformis | reverse complement strand
GTTGGACTTACCATCACCGGGGGAGTGCTTAAATAAGTCTTCAGCTCAGAGAAGGCCCGATCGCATTCTTCGGTCCAATCTACATGGCTTGCTTTTCTTAGCACTCTGAAAAAAGGTAGAGCCCGATCTGTGGATTTTGAGATAAACCTACTTAGTGCGGCAAGTCGGCCAGTAAGCCTCTGAAATTCTCTCTTGTTTCTTGGAGGTTGCATATCAATGATAGCTTGCACCTTTTCAGGGTTAACCTCTATGCATTTCTCTGAAACGTAATATCCTAGAAATTTTCCGCTTCGGATCCCGAAGCACCATTTGTTTGGATTTAGTTTAAGCTTATATTTTCGGCATACTTCAAAACAACGAGACAAATAAGAAAGATGGTCTTCATCATTCATAGATTTAACAATCATATCGTCAACATAAACTTCCATCATATGGCCGATCAATTCTCTAAAGATCTTGTTGACCAACCTTTGATATGTTGCTCCAGCATTTTTGAGACCGAATGACATAACCACATAACAGTAAACGCCATCTTTGGTTATGAATGATGACTTCTTCTGATCTTCTTCAGCAAGGAAGATCTGATGGTACCCAAAGTAAGCATCCATGGTACTCATCATGGTGCTACCAGACACAACGTCCACCAGTCGGTCGATATGCGGCAACGGGAAAGGGTCCGATTCACAGCTTTTGTTAACATCGGTAAAGTCGATGCACATTCGCCATTTCCCGTCGGGTTTCAAAACCACTACTGGGTTTGCAACCCATTCAGTATAGTGGATCTCTCTGATAAATCCTGACCGTTTGCAACCCACTACTGGCTTCGTTCTAGGCTCGGTGTTGATCCGATGCTTACTATCGGATCGGTCAATCCCCGGAACTTCGTCCGGGGTCCATGCGAATATATCCACGTGGCTTCTCAGTAGGTGGATCAGTTTTTTTTCAAAAGATGGGGCTAAGTGCGCCCCGATGCGAGTTGTTTTGGTTGAGTCGTCCTCAACCAGGTTAATCAACTTGAACCTTACGGGTTCCATTGCTTGCCTCGGGTGCGGCGGTTCTTCCAGCAGATTGACCCGGGCCCTTCTGATAGGTGCCAATGTTCGGCACGAGCTCATGTAGCATTGTCTAGCTACTTTCTGATCCCCCTTGACAGAAATAACTCCATGAATGGAGGGGAATTTGAGCATCATATGATAAGTAGATGGGACCGCCTCGAACTTACTAAGGCCGGTCCGTCCAATAATGGCGTTGTAAGCCAAGTCGACTTCAACGACAATGAATTCCAGATCCTCCGATCGGTCCTTGGATGGTTCTCCAAGGGTGACTGGGAATAAAATCTTCCCGCATAGAATGATGCTCCTTTGGTCGAACGACCAAAGAGTTATATTAGCGATCGGGAGATCATGAGCAGCAGCTCCAGCATTTCGGCGACCTAGCGCTTCATTAGATTGCACGAGGCCTCGGTGTCTACTAAGATCCTGTGGACACGACGATTCCCGATGATTCCAGTGATGGTAAGGGGATCATCGCTTGGATCGATAATCCCTTCCCGATCGGCCATAGTGAAAGTAATGACCTCCCCGAAGGGAGGGGACCGCTCAGCTGAATCATATTTAACCAGCGCCACATATTCGGAGCTCTCAGCGGAGTCTCCACGCGCGGTTCTCTTTTTGTCCCTCGCCGATTCGTTATCCTCAAACCACCGGAGATAACATAAATATCTCCGGCTACTTCTCGGGGTGCCGCCTCATTTTGAGGAGGTTGGGCACCTGTTTCAGCGGGTGGAGGAGCAACATGCTCCTGTCTTCCACCCTCGTTTTGAGGGGCTCTGCCGCCACGGCCCCGCCATCTTCTTCTTCGGCCATGACCACGGTTCTCTCGACCGTGTTGGCCTCTATCTTGCTCTAGGGGAGGAGACCGTCGGTCCTCCGTCCGATCATTATAATTTCGGGGTTGTCCCCGATTATCCCTTCCTCGCGGCCTGTGACGATCGTCACCTTGGTGGCCCTTTCGGGGGGATTCTGCTCGCTTACCCTTCTGACCATTCCGGTCGGGCTTTTCTTTATTCATTGCCGCTACTGCCTCTTTCAACAGGGGGCACTTCAGGTTCGGGTGATCGCGACTATGATGCAGCTCGCAATATACTCGATTGTCCTCATGCTTCGGGGGGACATCTTTCTCTCCCACAGCCGCTACTTCTCGCGACTGCTTCTAAAGGTAGGAAACCCTATTATCACCTGCGTGCTCAGAATTCCCGCTAGGTTTCCGATATCCCAGCCCCAGCGCTTCATCCATCTTAATATATTTGTTGATTTTATGAAAAAGCTTCCCCAATGTGGATGGTGGGCTTTTTACTAAGCTGGCCGAAAGGCCGCACGGTCCCAAGACCTGCTGTAAAATATCAATCTTATCCCGGAGCTCAAGCTTGATACCCCGGGCGGTCCGATTGAACTTCTCCATGAAGGACCGAAGACTCATTTTCGTCGGGATATTTTTTAGATGATATAGTTCCTGTCTGCTTCGGGGCGGTCCTACATTTGGAGCAAATTGCTCTGAGAAAGCCAGAATAAATCCGTCATACAACTGTATGGATCGGGCCGGCAAATTTTTGAACCACGTTCGGGAGTCGCCTTGCAATCCTGCTGCGAAGATGCGGCACTTTAATGAATCTGCGGCCCGAACCGTTCCCATGCGTAACTCGAAATCGACAACGTGATCGATCGGATCACCGTCACCACGGAATGTCGGCAACCCCTCGGGGTTGCGATAATGCCGATATGGGACTGCCGCCTAGATCTCTTCAGAAAAGGGGAGCATCAAATCTCCCAAGGCGGCTGATACGCCTTCAGATTGTTGAGACGATGCGTGGACCGTATGCAAATTATGCCACCAGTCATCATCCTTATTTCGTCTGATTGGGGCCTCCATGGCCCTGTTGAATAACCCAGGATTGCGTCCCAGATTAGGTTTGCAATCCTTCAACGCACGCATACTCTCCAACTCCTTGGTGAACTCATCAATTCGTCGCTGCATCTGCTCCTGATCATTTCCAAGAGCGGGAGTTAGAACTCTGGCCGGGGGGAGGAGTAGACCGATATCTTGGTCTCCTCGTTGTTACACCACGCCTGATGATTTCTTCATCATCAGTGCTGCACTCGTCAAGATCACTCTCGTATCCTCTGCTTTTGGGAATAGGGCTTGAAACAGCCGGTGGTTCTGTTCCACTTCTCTCCGAAGTAATTTCTAGTATCACCTTCCTGACGACAGCTTCCAAATCTTGCAAAGTGAATGTTGGTGCTGGCAGACTGTCGGGAAGCACGTCACTATCATTTGTCGAAGTTCCCGTCGCCATGGCTTTGATTGTCCTATCCCTGGTAGAAAACTCAAATGGGATTAGAGAATCGTCCCCACGGACGGCGCCAAACTGTTATGGTCCCTTTTTAGGGGGTACCAACAGTCATCCGGTTCGTCAGCAGGTGAACTCGGTTTTGATTTGTTTTATATGTGGAATATGATTAAAACTGGAAACAATAAATGGACACGGCGATTTATAGTGGAAACCCCAGGAATTGGGGAGAAAACCACTTGACTAAGAGCGAATTACATTCATAGTCTGTTCACTAATCGAATAATTCATACAGAATACAGAAGAGGCTTAATGAAAATGACAAGGGAATAGAAAGCAGTAAGAACTCCGGCAGGGTAACGGCATGTTCTTATGCGTCCAAAGGGTCCTGCTATTTCCGTCGTCGCACTCTGTATTTATAGAGTCAGTGGCGTGTGTAAATCACGCTCTGTAACCGCCCCTAACAGGTTTTTTAGAGGTTGTTGTCGCGCGATGTAAAACGAGGCGTGGTCTGCGTGATCGGGCCCGAGGCGTGGTAAACGTGTGGAGGCCCGAAGTGTGGAAAACGTGGGTTTGTAACCGTTCTGACCGAACCATGGAGCCAGTTACCATAAAACACTTTATTTCGCCAAGGTCATCTTCGGTCCTCTCGCGGAAAATTTGGCCGCTGTTCGTTAAGTGTGTAAGTGGGCTGCAAGGGTTTGTTTCTACCATTTGAATAGGCTCCATTGTTAATGGGTCTTATCCGTTATGGGGTGCCCGATCCTAGAATTCTCATCAATAATAATATATTTAATTATATAATTAAATACAAAAATATTAGTTTTAAATTAAAGAAAATGTTAAATTCGGTATTCAGTAAATTATCGAATACTGATTTTTTTTACCGAACTGAAACTGAAACAGAAATGACCGAAATTTAAAAACCGAATACCGAACCGATTTTATAAGTCGGCATCAGTTCGGTAAAAAAATCGCTAAACAGTTCGGTATTCGGTTTTTACCGAATAGTGAACACCCATAGAAATAAGGGATTCAGTGACAAAAATAGTTTAGTAATAGATTTTTTAAAATGCATTCCAAGAATTCAAAATGAGCGATTCATGTCATTTTGCGTTGAACAACGCATTCTGACAATGCAATCAGAAGACGCACTGTCATAATGCGTTGTTATTTTTAAAATGCATTTTGGATTCGTTTACACAACGCCCCAACTTTTTCATTCTCATTCTGACAATCTATTTTCAAAACACGTTATGAGTTTCATTCTTCAACGCAAAATGACCTGAACCGCTCATTTTGAATTCCTGAAATGTATTTTAAAAAATATCTTACCAAACTACCCTTATGATTTTTACTCCTAAACATTGTTCTTCCTTTTTGTTAGAGTTCGTAAATATGTCGCTTCCTTTCAACCCTCGACCGAAAACATAAGCTCTACTTCCATTGGGATTTGGTAATGCATGTTTTTAGCTTTTTTTGTATTCTTGGAGATTCTCCTTTCTCGGGACATTGACAAAATGAATAGATTTATTCATTCTCAATAGTTAGTTCTTGAGTGGAATTTCCGACGAGCGCCCGACTATAATGGTCCAAATGAGTTATTCAATCACAATCATTCATCTCTTCGTACGGTGATTGAAAGAACATTTGGAGTTTGAAATAAAAGATTTCATATTTTAGTTGATATGCCACCCATCTTCAAATTCAAACATTGGATGGCTTTGATTCTAGCCAGAATGTCTATACATAATTTTCTTCGTCATTAAAATGTTTCTGACGATGGCTCCCAGTTGGATAAATCTTAAACAAATCAAGAAAAAAATACTTAACAAGACAACGAAGGTAATGAGGAGCCGGTGAAAAATCAAACTGATATTACAATGGATACACTAAGTGATAAAATCACCGAATAGATGTGAATGATGTACATCTGTTCTGCTAGACCATCAAGACGACATTGAAATTGAAGTATATTACTTCTGTTTAATATGAGTTTGATGTATTTCTAATTAAATAAATCTTCTTTTCTATAACTGTAAGAACAAAATAGTAGTTTAGTATTCATAATGCATTATCAACAATTTTTTTACAGAACTCCATTCTTAATTTATTGTTAATTATTTACCCTGCAAACACTTAAACAGATTTACATTCTACAAATACATTCTCAATCCATTGTGAAAACACATTTACATTATCATAATATATACAGAACACACCCTGCTAAAAAACGTTTAATAATACTTCTTTTTCATCAAACACTTTTAAAATTATATTATCATCAATACATTCAATTCAATATCTCACATTATTTTCTATGTTTTAAAAACTATTACCGACGGGTATATTGGACGAATTCATGATAACAGTATATGATATATATAGGGTATACCAAATAAATATCAAAATAATAAAATAAAGTAAATTATTAACCGAGAAAATGGCGACTTGGATCCCCAAAGTTTGGATAATTTGACAATTTTGGTCCCCAAAGTTTCGAGTGGCAAAAACAGTCTCCAAAGTTTTGATGATTTGGCAATTTTGGTCCCCAAAGTTGCATATTTTCGCAAAATACGTCCCCAAAGTTTGCGAATTTTGGCAAAACCGGCCCCCAAATTAATTTTCGTCCGGGGAGCTAATTTGCCACAAATTACAACTTTCGGGACCAATTATGCCACACGCACATAACTTTAGGGACTGGTTTTGCCAAAATTCGCAAACTTTGGGGATCGGTTTTGCGTACATGAAACTTTGGGGGCTGGTTTTGCCAAAATTGAAAAATTTGGGGACCAAAATTACCAAAAATTTCAAATTTTGGGGACCAAAACTGCATTCCGCCCATTATTAACCTATAGAAAATATACAATTGTTTAATTATTCTCAATTTATATTTTCATAATTTGAAAAAATAAAAATAAACTTCATATATCTTGTTTTCTTAAATACAATAACTTAGATCCAATTTAAGTCGCTAAAAACTCATACCAGTTTTAATGGATACTCTCAAATTTCCAATATATCATTTGAGTATACCGTAAATTTAAAATAGAGTTTATTTCACTATATTTTATCCTTAGTATCAAACAAACTTAATAGGACGCCCCAGCGTTGAGTTGGGTTAATATCGAATTCCAACCTCATTGAAAAAACGTCAATGTAAAATGGGGAGTTCGCCGCCTCAGTCCCTATCTCCAGACACCGACGATTACTCTGCAGCGAAGACCGTGATACCATTTCCTCGTCCAATTCCACTTCTGCGTGCAGCGCTCAAGGACCACACCTCAGAAAGCCCTTATCTTCTTGGTTTCAAGAGCCCACGGGACTGGGCTGCTGCGTATGGCCGCTGTAATGCCCAGATTATCTCACAGTGCGAATCGGCGGCTCGAATTGGTTGTTCTATATCCGCTTCCGAAAAATGCAAACCCCCTTGGTGGAAGTTTCTTTTGGGTACGTATTCGAAACAAGATTTAGCTGAAAGGGCAAAGTGCGAGGAGGTTGAGATGGAATCCTGTTTAGCAACCGCAAAGGAAAAATGCGAGGTTTTTGCGCGGCAGAAGTGTGTTCCAGTGTATAAAAATGCCTGGATTGAAGTGGGTGTGTTAGATTTGGGTATGGAGGATTGGAAGGAAGCTTTTAAGTTGATTTCTATGGCTTGTTTTGTGAATAATCCAAGCTTTGGGGATGGGATTCTTGGTGTTAACAAATCATGGGGTGCATTTGGAAGCAAATATTTGGTTTCACATGTCAAAGGGAAGGATTTATTGAGTTCAGATGATCCAGATATCGATGAATATTTGAGAAACATCTCATGATTCCTAGAGATGACATACTTATAAAAATAGAGTACAACAATTGTATCTTTCATGTTTCATTGTTGGAATTCGATGTTTGTAAAATATGAGGTTTTCTGCAACATGTTTCTCTGTTTAACTTTAACATGTTCCTTATAGGGAAAATTTGTACAGGAAAGTGTCATTGACTAATTTTTTGTTGTGCATATAAAAGCAATGGACAAGTAAAAATAGCAGTGATGTGCATATAGAAGTGCGTGTAACATGAAAATAAGTTTTTTTTGTGAATATAGTAGAACTTGACCTCCAATTTTTTTAAAAAATTTTAAAACATAGCTCGATTTTTCAAATTATAGAAACCTAGATATTGATAAATAAAAATATATTACATATTTGCACTATATATATTACAATATTTAATTTCGAAAAATGGCAGTCTTGATCATCAAATTTTATTGATTTTGTCAAATTTGATCCCCAAATTATTTTTTTTGTGTATATAGTCCTCAAACTTCAATTAATTGATAATATTCATCTCATTAAAATTTGATAAATTTCATCCCCAAAATTTAAAATAATGCAAAACAAGTCATCATTATTTACGTTTAGTGGCAAAACTAGTCCCCAAATTTGGGGAATTTGGTGAAATTGATACATAAATTATTTAACGACCGTTAGGATTTATGTTTCTCAAAACGTTGAGGATCACCGTTGTAAAATTATTTAACGGTCGTAATTGTCATTTTTCAAAATATTGAGGACCTCTAACACTGTTAGGGATCTTTTTTACCAAAATTCTGGAATTACGAGGATCAAATACGTCATTGTTTTTGTTTGGAGACTAACATTGCCGAAATTGAAGAGTTTTGTAACTAATATTGTCAATTTTGATAAACAATAGGGACTAATTTTGCCGAACCATATAAAAATAGAGGATTTGTTTTGGCATACCAAAACTTTAAGGTTCAAAATTACCAAATTTTCAAAATGATGGGAACTCAATTTGTCATATCCCCTAAACTATGAGGATCATATCTAATTTAATTTAGTCTGTAGCATGTTATCAACTACAAGAAGATTCAATAGACGTTTCTACAGCCAAATATAACGCACTGAGAACGGAGGGAAGATCCAACGACGGCTATTCATTTCCTCAGCATGTATTTGTTTAATGCGTATACTTTCTTGAATCGTGCATACTGCTTTGATCAATGGGGAGGAGACATGAGTGTATTTCTTCTGCGTTATTGAGTAAAGTAAAGATGTATGTTCATATGGTGTTTTGAGAGAAATCATAACCATTGATTCCTAATCTCTGATGAACATATAGTACTCTTTTTGTCTTTTTGCTCTATATAACCAGAATATGATTCCATCTGATTCACTTTTTGACTGCTCTTCCCGTTTTCTCATCAGAGTTGAAGCCAATAGCAAGTTCTGATTCTGTGTTTCTTCTTAAATCTGCGGTTCAGCGGAGAAAAAATCTCTTCATTCTCACCTGTTTCGATGCGTTTCAAGCCTACAAGGTTTAAATCTATATTCCCCTGTTCTTTCTTCTAATTTTGCTATGGATTTATGGGGCTTCGTGCCTTTTATTGGTCTACATTATTTTAGTAAAAAAAAATCAATAGTTGGGGTTTCTGTGTGTCAATGTTGTAATCATAAATCAATACTATATTAATGATAGGAAGTGTATCAATGTTAAAATCATAAAATAAGAAAAATCAGTGTTGTATACGTTTTTTAAATGTCTAACAGTATTAGCCATTGTAAGTGATAGGAAGTATGTCATGCTAAAATTATAAAATAAGAAAAATCAGTGATATATACATTTTATAAATGTATGACACTGTTAGCCCTTGCAAAAAACTCGTTCCTTGTATCGCACTAACTACTAATCTTCAGAATTGATTGGAATTGAATTTTTTAGGTGATAAGAACTAAGATATCATAATCTTTATAAATTTTGATTCATGGGATTATAAATTTGGATTTTCAAAAATAAATATGAATTCCTTTTCTAATTCAATAGAAAACAATACTAGGAAGAAAAATAAAACAAATTATGGGCACGTTTGGAACAACATTTGATAAATAGCGGTGATGTGAGATAATTGTACTGTGCTATTAGGTAAACTGATCGTGATTTTAAAAAATTGTTTTCAAACAGCGGTGCAATGATCGTAATGTCATAAAATGATTTTTTTCCTCTTATTTTTAAATAATTTTTTATAATTTAAAAATTATATCTCATATTATTTTATAATAAATTTATTATGTCAAAAATTATATTTTAAATTGTTATATATTTTTTGATAGTTTGAACATATAATTGATGAAATATATAACGTTATTGATCAAAATTATTTTTTAAAAAACATTAAACTATAATTTCAAAAGGGTAAAATTGACATTTGAAAAATGTGTTCTGGTGGCCGTTGGGTTAAACAAACTGTGAATTCACCGCTGTTTTATGCGATCGCACGAACACAATTATTAATGATGTTTGGTTAAAATATAATAATACTATTGCACGTTTACCGCACCGGGCGGTAGACCGTTCCAAACAACACCTATGTGTTTCCCCACATTTATATTTAAAAAAAACTTGAGGTATTAATTATATTAACACACAACTACCTCACAAATTGTTTTCGAAAATCAAGTTTGAGATTGTTTTTAGGGTGATGTTTGCACATGACCCCCAACTTACAGGATGTGTAAATGACATATCCTCAAAGTTACGAAATTATAAATATAATATATTTTTTGAGCAAAAATATGCATTTGTAGCCCCCCAACTTCATGCACATAAGACACTTCAACTTTCTAACACCGTGTATCATTGACACTTTAATGAACTCATAAATTTTTAATATTTTATGCATAATTCTCTAACATTAAGGGTAAATTTTGTATAATTTTTCAAACCGATCTTATTTGTATACTTTGTGAGAGGTTTTCAAATGATTTTCAACTTTCGGAAAACTGAGTGTTAGAATATCAAGGGTAAAAAACAAACAGTATTGATAACTTTAAGTGTCATTCTTGCAATTTCGTAAGTTAGAGAGCATGTCTTTTACACCGCTAGTGAGTTGGGAGACTAATTATGCAATTTTCCCATTGTTTGTTTTTAATAAAAGATTGTTTTTAAAAATTGGACCAATGTCATAATACAATATCACTTGTGTGTTCTTTTACTTATTTTAGATCTATAGAATTTATCCTTTTCTCTTATTTTTATAATTTTAATAAAACATTTACAATTGCATAAATCATTAAGATGTTTTGCAACTGAGACACATTTTGTCGTCGTCATGGTATATAATTATCGCATCAAGAGCATACGCTTTGTCGATGATGGTCGTTCGTATATATTGGAGTGCCTTTAACATATTGTGCATAGTCGTGTGTTCAAGATAGTTGAACAATCGCAAGCTTCTTGCTATCAAGTTTCTACAAATCTGCATCATTCATCTTTTTCGGCTTATTTTTATCCAATTCTTCCTCTAAATCATTCTGATCGCTCTGGCTGTGTCTCAATTCAGTTATCGATCGAGTGCCACCATCTCAATTCCTCGGACCGGTCCCTTGTCACCTTCGACATTGCTTATTCGATCATGTTGACCAATCGAAAACATTGTCTATTGTCCTCTAAGTGTGCCCTCAATCTACAACAATGTTGATCGTAATCCAAGTGTGCACAATCGAAAAACAATACTAATTATCATCTAGAAGTGTCCGCCCTCCCGGGGAAGGTGAACACATCGATCCGACATAGTACTTGTACATGTGAGCCACAAGGTAAGACATGCCGAATAAGATGTAACATTACCATGTAAGTGAGAACCTACTCACTTCCGAGAAGCATCGATTACTGGTCGAGATCCAACCAATGTTAAAGGACTGACATGGGCGAGACGTGTCATAGGCCATGAAAAAATCCGACACAAAGTTAAGGCATATGAAGTAAGAATGAAGTTTAAAGAAAGTGTTTTAAGAATAGATTAATACGATGATTACCAATGTTTTAAAAATGAATTTTTTATTATTAAATCATGATTGTTTTACATACTCCATATGTGAAGAGAGATCCATAGCTAGGAAGGGAGAGTAGTCATCGGTCGGTCATGAAATTTAGAAGTTGTCACCTTTTGGTATCTACGTTGAGTTTTCATTTTAGATTAGACGGTGGGTTTGTTTCCCATACTAAGGTACTCGGCTTCTAACAGCTAGACCACTAGTTATGTTATGCTTATACTATCTTTAGTTTTTATTCAATTGGACATGTAGATTGTCTTGCCTATTGCGAACCAAAATTTTCCATTCCTAGTTTCGGGGTTGATAGTTACCGTGAGAGATCTTTAGCAATGATAGTGACAAAACTGCAAAAAATTCGCCAGATGCATGGATATAACCTTCTTGCATGGAGACCTCAAAGAGGAAGGGTGCATGAAAACACATCCAGGATTCACCAATTGTATGGTGATTACTTTTGGCAATTGTAGAAATATATGCATGGATTAAAATAGACACAATGAAGCTGGTTTCACAATTTGTTTAACGAATTAACTCACATGAGATTTCGATAGTCATTGCTAGATTATTCTATAATCACCTACTCTTATGATTGAGAACATTTATAAGTACTAATTTATCTAGGCGAACTGATAATTACTCGAAACTACCATACTGCGATAACAAGATTCAAGGAGAAGGTACGCAAAAAATTCCATATAAATATTTTGGAGCGTTCAAAATTCATTTTGGGCATCGAAGTGGCCAGAAATCCGAAAGGTTGATACCTAAACTAGATAAAATATACATTGGACATTATCTATGCACCAAACACAATTAGCTCGAGTGTCACTTAATTTGGAACCTGGTGACCGAAAAGAGATTGTTATCAACCATGGCAACACTACTAATCAGTTGTCAACAGTTGATGAAAAATTCTAAAATCACTCAATTCAAATAACTCACTAACAAGTCTGACAATTGAGATATGCATTCTCGGGTTTAAGAGGGAGTCTTGATGAAATCTTCGTCAATTATGAAAACGTTGACTAATCTTCGTCAATTATGGAAAAGTAGAATCTTGGTCACTTATCGATAAAATTCAACTTCCCTTAGATTGTAATTGATACTCAAATGAGTTGTCCTAATTTATGTATTTGTTTCATTTAGACAATTAACGCTAGTGTTCTAAAATGATTGAAATATACTCCTAGCATTCAATGTGAATAAGATTTATTACTTTTTCTAATGTTTTTGACAAATTGACCCATCGGTGGCAATAAGAGGGCCAAGGGAGTAAGAAGAAAAATAATCATGGTTGGAGATGTTTATTGATAATCATACGTAGAGCGAATGGGGCACATGCTTCAAAGATGAATGGTTATTAAATTTTCCACACTAACGATGGTATAAGAGAACCAAGGGAGTAAGAAGAAAACTAATCCCAATTGGACATGTTTCCATTAGGCCTAAAAATGTTATTGATCTCAACTCTTCTTGTTTACAGACAATCATATGTAGAGCACACGTGGCACAAGCTTCAATGATTAACGATCATTAGATTTTCCACACGAACAAGGCTATAAGAGGACCAAGAGAGTAACAAGAAGACTAATCCCCGTTAAACATGTTTCCACTAGGTCTAACCAATGTTAGTAGTCTCAATTCTTCTTGTTTGCGCACAATCATCTCGAGTGCGAACATGTCACATGCTTCAAGGATGAATGATCATTAGATTTTCCACACTAACGAAAGGTTCCTCTTATAAACATCTTGTGTTTATAAGATGTTAATCTCAATGGACTTCGTTAAAGTGGCTATATCTTGTGTTTTCTAAAATTCCGATATTTATACATAAAACATCATCATTCTTATCTTGCATTTCATATTAAACATAGAAATCAATGAATTAACCTTTCTCATGATAATAATTTTTAAAACTCACTCGAAGATGTGAATGACTATTTGCTACATTTTAAAGAGACCAAAGGAATAAAAGTCTTAGGAATAGAAGTTGTGTTATAGTCGAAGGGTTCGGTCGGCGGGTATGACCAACTGTGGAGATCAAATACACTTAGTCGGGAAGATCAGCTTGGCCGGTCGACATGACCGGCCAGGGGTACCGAGTGTCTAATGTCGATCGGCATGAAAGACCGACTAGGGGAAAACCTAACATAAAGATGTTATGTCGATCGGCTTGATCGTTCATGTCGACCAATCGAGAATATCGATCGGGTGATTATGATTAGTTTATTTGATAGCGATCACATTTGACTTGGATCATGATTTTAGATTTTCGAAGGGGAAAATATTTTCCTTAGATGACTAATGAAATATATGGAAATGGCAAGACTAAATGAGGGCAAGTTTGACATCGACACAATGGTAAAGATGCGGAAAACCGGCATTGTCGAGTGCTAGTGGAATATATACTAAGGTGGATCAGTCGGAATGGTTTTCGAGAAAATCAATCGATAAGGAGATTAGTGATAGTAAGGTTGATCGGTCGGAAATAGTTCCTGGTATGATCGATCAAATGCAGATCATAATATATGGGAATTGTTATCTTCTACGATTTAGCAATGGAGGGTGAGCAAAACTTCTATGCAATGGAAGTTTGCCCTAAAGGACGACATAGTGTCCTTGAAGGCCAACACTTCGATTTTGAGGAAGTTTGCATGTTTTGTCACTTCGATCAAGTTATGGTTGGGGCATGGCCTAAAATGGTCCACTAGGTGATTCGAAGAACATGGATTTTGGAGGTAGACACTATCCTTGAAGGCCGGATGCTAGAGTTGTTCAATTTTCAAAGGACATCATATCAATGCTTAAGTGTGAGATGAACTACCTAAGAAGAATGAAGGATTACATTATTCCAAGTGAGACATTGATAGGAATGAATATCGGGTGATAATCGATGGACTCGATTAGCGGGTATGACTGACCGAGTAGATCAATTACACTTTGTTAGGAAGACTTGATTTGGTTGGTTGGTATGACCAACTAGGGGTACCGATGGCCTAATATCATTCGAGGCGGAAGACTGATTGGAGGAAAATATAATATGAAGAGATGATGTCAATCGGTTTGGATCGATCCCATCTATCGATATATCTATAAGGTGATTATGATTACTCTATTTGATAGTGATCAAATTGGACTTCGACCGGATTCGAGATTGTCTAATGTGAAAGATTATATCATTAAATGACTTATGGAATATATGATTAAATATCTTATTGGATACAAATATGTAAGACATGATCAATGATATGGAAAGAATGTATTTTGAATATACTATGCAAATATTTGGTTAGATCTTCATAGTTATATCCTAGTCCCAACCCTATTTATAGAGGTTTTATGGACACAATTGTAAGGTGGAATATATTGTTGTATATTATTCTTGTGATAATAAGTTTGTGATTGAGGTTTATGATCACATGATTTTTCTTAATTTTGGATTTTAATGATAAATCTTGTGTATTCAACTTTTCTTTATTTACGCTTAGTTCTTTCGCATTAAATGAGTTATCTATTTGTAGGATGACAGATAGAGTTATCTACTTCTTTATCTACTGGATAATTATTCGTTTTAACGAATTTGATAGTTAAACGGATGATAGATATACAACTATTTCGCTCAAATACTATTAGGAAAAAATAGTTATTTTCTTGAGGTTTACCGGCATTGACCCAAATGAGATTATTGATTAAACAAGTTATATATAAAATATTTTACCAATTACGAACAAAATGAAATTACCTATATGAATAGATTGAATTAAATCCACACCAAGTCCCAAATCCCAACTGTGGCAATTTGCAATTTTGTGCAGTGCACATGCTTGCTAATTTGAAAAGTCGTAACGAAGATGAAAGCAAAATCCATTTCTTGATTTCACCCCGCCCGGGTTTATTTTATGCGTCGGAGATGGGCGATATCTCCGACTCCGACGGATGAATTGTGTTATTTTGTACTACAATTCGCCAGAAAGCGTATGGCTTACAATCCGATTCTTGATCGATTGGACGCTGGGTTATAACTTCCGGTTGAATTTCTTGTTGTTTGACGTTGATATTGAGGATGGAATTTAATTCTGTAATCATAATCATTTGGTTGGCTTTTTTGGCCGTTTGCCCGGTGATTGGAGAGTCGCCAACGTGTTTGGCAGTGTATGCCGATGGAGGAGCGCAAGCGGTATTCCAGTCCCCAAAATGCCCTCGCTGGAGTCTTACTGGTTTTGATTCGCAGACCTTTTCTTCGTCGGCTGTGTGTGAGTCCGCAGTCTTACAGGGCCGCCGGAAGTCGCAGGAAGATCGTGCGCTCTGTGCTTTTGACTTGCGTATCCCTTTTCTCGGTAAAATGATGCTTTACAGAAATATATTGATTCATTATTGCTTATCTAACTGAAAATTTCGTAAATGATGGGTTCTCGTGCTTCTTGAGGTCCTAATGGGGTGAAAGAAGTAAATGCTGGGATTGTGGCGATCTTTGATGGGCATAACGGCTCTGAAGCTAGTGAAATGGCTTCCACATCTCTTCTACAGTATTTTATTTTGCATACGTATTTCCTGCTTGATTCCATATATTCAACATTGTCTCGAAAATTGATTGGGCGGCTGCCAAATAAAGGAGAGAGTGGTTTTGGTTTTTTAGAGATGGAAATGGATGACGAACTTGATCACCAAACCTTCAACTCCAGAAGGTTTTCTTCTTTGTCAGCTCCCTCTATGCATTTTTTATCTTCTAATTCCAATCTTTAGATACATATTTTTGTGTGGGTTCAGGATAAGAATTTCATCAATTGTAGATGAATCATTCCCTTTTGAATTGTTGAGGGATGCATTGTTGAGGGCAATAGATGATATTGATAAAGTATTTTCTGAGGTATGATTTTATTTATTCCCCTGTCATGGATTTTTTTGTGTACACATACTCTTTTCTCATATACTGTTTGATCTATGAAGGGTGCATCTAAACACGACCTCAATTCTGGCACTACAGCAACCGTTGTACTTATTGCAGATAAACAGATTTTGGTAGCTAATGTGGGTGATTCAAAGGCATTTCTGTGCACTGAATTGTATCAGTCTCCTTCTGAGGCTAAAGGTTTGATTTCTCTAGCGCAATCCTCAGTTTAAAAGAATAACTACGCTGGATAATACTGCAATCTGAATTTCCTGCTTTTTAAAGAAAATCTATTATAGTTCAGCCTTCATTGCTTTACCATTCATTCTTTTGACATGCTACATCTACTGATTCTACTTCTGTATTGCAGCAACTGTAGCCAGGCTTCTCAGGCAGCGAAGAATTGATGGTGCTTATTCTTCCTTAAAAGAATATCACAGCTTAAAGTCAGTGGCGTCTGATGGCTGGAAATATTTTGTTGCTAGTGAATTGACAAGAGACCATCACCCTGATCGTGATGATGAAAAATCAAGAATTGAATCTGCTGGAGGCTATATTTCTGATTGGGCTGGAGTAGCTAGAGTTAATGGTGAGTTGGCAGTATCAAGAGCAATTGGAGACGTGCACTTTAAAAGGTAAACCAGGTATCTGGAAGGAATTAATATTCAAACTCATGGCATAGTTACAAGGGAGAAGTAAAAATTGAATCTCTGATTATACTCATTAACATACAGTTTTGGCGTAATACCTGTACCTGAGGTGACTGATTGGCAGCCTTTGACCATCAACACCAGTTTTATGGTTGCTGCATCCGATGGTGTTTTTGAAAAACTTGGATCCCAAGACATTTGTGATATATTATGGGAGTCTTTTTCTAATTGGACTGGGGCAGGACCCAGTTCATGTTCATTTTCATCAGCTGAGTGCATAGTCCATACCGCTTTTGATCGCGGAAGCATGGATAACTTGGCAGCTGTAGTGATTCCAATACGAGGGCGAGGTTCTTTTCTCGAGGACATCAGAAACACACACCTGGCAACTAAAATGAACTATAGAACTCCTGATCGATCAGGTATATTTTATTCTCTTATCACCTTAGTATCATCTTGTGGTTAGAGCTTATTGTGCAAAACTGCAGTTTCTCTTAAATCTTTGTTTCTCATTCAATTATTTTTTTAGTTGATGAGAAAACTTCAGCACTCATGGAATTGGGGCCTCATTCAGTTATTTCCAAATTGGATAGATTACTGGTATGCTAAAATATGTGTAGGGTAATTATATCAATACATACTTGATTTTTCTGTTCTACTTTTGCATCCATATATCAATATGGATTCATTTATTAATCATTTATGATTTAGATTCAAACTCACTCAGCTATGAATTGAATTAAATGAACTAATGGATGCTCTTTTTGTATATGAGCCACCATTTCATGAGAAGAAATTACTTTTCATTTTTTTGTTAATACAATACTTTTTTTATTTTATTTTATTTTTTGAATGGACACTTATACCTTATTAATAAGGTATTAGGTACAAAAGTAAAAAAAATGCAGTATTGTATGATATCCATCATCTGCATTTGCTACGGCCTCCAAAGGGGCCTTAATCCATTCAGTTATCTTGAGTGTATTTTTCCTTGTTCTTTGATCAAAAGATATACCAATGTTTGTATCTTTGCCACCATTTGCTGTATTGGGACCTTGTATTGGTTGAAAACCATTTGATTCCTTATATACCAAAGCATCCATAGAGTGATTACCATTGCGAGTCTCCATGCTCGTTTCTTCTTGTTTTTTTGTCTAGCATCGGTAGAGACACTATTGTTGAGATACAAAATGCGGATATGGATAAGGCATATCCACCACTTGCTTATCTCTTCCCATGTTGCCTTGGCTTCCTTCCATTCCCATAGTATATGTTTTGTATGTTCTGCTTCTTTTATGCATAAGGCATATTGATTTTCCCTAAATGATTCCACGCCGTGTAAGGAGAATTTCTCTAATCACTTTTGATAAGGATACTGTTATATTTAGGGGGTCCAAGATTTCCACCGGTTCAATTCTTGATTTCGCGCCCCTTCATTCTCATTAAAGGACATGTTATATATCTCTTTGCATGTAATCCTTATGCCCTCTCTACCAAGAAATAGAATATCTATTTTGTCTTTTACTATTGTATAGTTCCGAGCTTTGCCAATAGGGTCTCCTGTTGTTGTCTTGTGGCACCTCTACTTCTCTCTTATGGTATCATGAACTGTCAATCTATCATGTTAGCAATTGAGACATTGCTATTCTTAACCATACAAAGAGCCTATGGAATCTGTGTTGTAGGGAGTCTGTGCATGTTCATCTGTCTTTCCCGAAATTTATACTTGTCCCATTTCCCACCAATGCAGAGTTCATTGGTGGGGTATGATTTTTGCAGCTCCTTAACTGCCGAGATAATAAAAAAACCATAATGTATTCTTATCTCTTGGTGGTGGGTCTCAAAATCCTCCTTGTGTCCCGCAAAGCTAGTGAAGAGTCCATTGTCACATACTTTGTCAATTAAAACTATTATGGCCTCAGCAACTATACGGAATAGGAAAGGTGCAATTGGGTCCCCCATAGAACTATACGGAATTCCTTTTGTAGGTTGGAAGAACTCCGAGGGGCTGCCATTTACCATTACCTCCATAGAAGTGGATATTAAACATGATTTAATCAGTTCCATCCACTTCTTGCTGAAACCCATCTTTTGCATAACCTGTAAAAGGAAATTCCAATTAACATTGCCGTAAGCTTTCCTGAAATCAGCCTTAAATATCATGGAAGGCTTCTTGTCTCTTCATCATAGCCACTGTTTCATTAGCAATCAGAATACCACCAGTGATTAGTCTCCCTTTTAAGAATGAACTTTGTGTTGGACTTATGGTTTTTCAGTGCTTTGCTCAATCTGTTGGCTTGGATTTTAGGATTGGGTGATCTAAGGATATATCATATGCATGGTAGAACTAACGTGTCCAAATTTTAAATCTGATAAATGTTGTGTTTAAGGTATTTATGTACTATTGGAGTTACACTTCAAAACAAATGGTTAATTTGTATAAATGATGAAACCAAAAAGACAAGTATATTGCATTGCTCAATGCTACTATGAAAATTTGTTTTTTTGATACTTGTTATTCTCACTCAGTCACATTTCAATTAAAAAAATTATACGATGCATTACTCATGGTATATTGCATTGAATGGTTGAAGAATATATTTGACAATTATCAAGACTCAATCTCTTAAGATACTGGTTGCCTATCCTTTAAATGGTTTTAAAAATTAGATATGATGCTCTATGTGAATTGACTTCATTCTCTTCTCTATGACATGTGTATGATCAAACTATGCTTTTGAACTCCATCATTGCAGGTCGAGGGGAAAGAAAGCAACTTTGGATGCTTTTATTTGTCAGAAAACCTTGATGTGAATGATGATTACACATTTTGGATTCATGAAGATGACCGCGAGTCTGTATCTGACCTTTCACACGCATTAAGTAGAGCTGATGAATTTTCATTCGGTATGCTATAGTTTAGCTGCATTAAACTGATTTTTCCCTTTAATATTTTCTAGTAAAAACTAATTTCTGGATGTTTTTTTCTCTATTGTTTCAATAGTTGATGTGGTTTCCCATCATTTGTCACTAGCTATCATTACTTTTTAATGTTTCAGGCAGACAATTGGAGGAACATATTTTTCAACAGAAATGTTTGTACTTGGGGTCATATAGGAATGTGGATGATGACAAGTGCATCAATTCTGATGGATTTTCACGATTCATTGGTCTTCTAGAATCAATTCCATTTCAGAACGTTGGACATAATGAGCGTGCTACTTTGGATACGAGGTAACCTATTTTATCTTTTGTGCAATTGTATGTAAATTTTACTTGACAATTATTTTGAGAATGGTTGAAGAACTGCGGAAATCAGTTTTCTGACAGCAATTCAGTGACACTTTATATTGATGCCAGTTGTGTGTGTTCCTGTAGGCCGTATGGTTAATTAATATACCTTTGAAGGTTTTCCACGCTTTATTGTGCTATTTTTATTAGTTTCTGGTATGCACTGTAAGAGATGGATCACTTGCATAATCATTTTGCTAGTCCAAGAGATGTTTTGTGTTAGAAATCTTTGTAGTTAGCAGATTCCAATCATGGTTTTCTTAGTAATTCTTTTTCAGCATTGCTATGTAATAATGAGGAACGTTTCTGAGAAATATGTTGAACTATATTACCTTGAATCCATCAACTATATTCAGGTACATATTAAAAAAAAAGTTTGACCGTGGAGCTTTTGGAGAAGTTTGGTTGGCTTTCAATTGGAATTGCACTCAAGTTGCAAAAGATATTGAAAGGACGAAAGTAGGGAAAAGAGTTTTTTACACAAATGAGCATCTACAGGCAGGCAATGGTGATCGAGAAAAATATTATGCTGATGGTTGCTGTGCTGACTCCTCCAATGAGAATATGTTTATTTTGAAGCGGATAATGGTATGTTTCAAATAATATGCTTTTCTTTTTTCATATTTTTAAGAATAAAGGAGTGATGCATTTTTTTATGTATTTCATGGTTATCATCTACAATACATTCTATTCCATTTTATTGGCCAATTCTGCAGGAAAGTTTTTTGCAGTTATTATGATCGTCAGATACTTTGTTTCTTTAAAAAATTTTTGGCATCTATGAGCAGGTAGAAAGGGGGATTGGAGCATACTTAAGTGGGCTACGTGAGAAATATTTTGGCGACATTTTCTTAAATGCCTCCAATTCTTTAAAAGCTTCCGCTTTCTCTGGGGACCTGGATGGTTTGTGCCAAATATCTCAATGCTGTGGTAATGGCTTTAAAAATTCCAGTGATTCAGTTGAGCATGTAACTGGGAAATCCTCAACTAGAGAAGATATGGTTTTTAGCAAAAGCAGATGCCAATGGCAATCCAAATCTGGCCATCAAGAAGGATTATCATGTATTTCAAGATACGTTGAATCTTTTGAGTCTCAATCTAATGAGATATGGCTCGTATTTCGTCATGAAGGTGTCTCCCTGTCCAAACTTCTATATACTGCTGAAGAAGTGGTTACAGCAAGTGATGGGCAAAAAAGTGAGCATGGTAAACGTGTACAGATATTGCGTCCATCAAATTGGTGGCACTGGTTAAAGACTACGGAAGCAGGGCAAGAGTCATTCCGTAGTATTATATGGCAGTTGGTATGTGTGCATTATTTCATAATTCTTGTAGGAATTGGCTTGTCGAGCGATTAATTCTTAATCATGCTAAATTTTAGAATTCGTTATATTGATGTTAGCCTTGGAAGCTGCTCTTTATTCTTCACTTTATCTTATATATTTAGTTTATGGGGCTGAAGGCTTGTCATGACCGTGGTATCACCCATCGGGATATTAAGCCTGGTAAGGAGATAGTTGATGGGTAGGCAGTGTCTGGTCATATTTTTTTTGCTCAAAGTTAACTGGTTTTGCACAATTTTTTCCTACCCAGAGAACATGCTGATATGCTTTGAAGATCAGGCCTCTGGAAGCTGCCTGAGAGAAATCCCGGATAGCAATAAGATTTACATCACTAAATTGTATGTCTGATACATTCATATTACAATTGCTTTACTACTTTTCCTTGGTTTGAATAGATGAACTTCACATAATTCTGTGGCACATTATCAAGCAAAGTGTTACATCCCGCTGCCTAGTGTGGGTATTCTACAATTTATCTTCGATTGCAACCGATAAAATTCTTGGCGAACCAAAGATTTCTTTCAGAATATTTTATATAGACTTTATTACCTGCATTTTGCGGTTTTATTATGGTTGATCATGAGAATGGCAACTTTGAATGAAATCTATATTGTTTTAATAATTCTAGTGCCCTTTTTCCATGAAATATAGGCGCATTATTGACTTCGGCAGTGCTGTTAATGATTTTACAGTGAAACACTTATATGGGTCTACAGGACCTTCCAGGTACTGTTTTTCCCTTCACCACATTGTTCCATTTGCTGAGTGTTCCTAAATCCTGTTTCTGGTCAAAATTTATTAATGAGGTGGCACCTATAATTTTAACAAACACTTTATCGTTAGGTATCTGGTACAATTGCTGAATGAAACTGATATTTATTTTTTGCTCTTCTCATGATACAGATTCAGACTTGAAAGCTTAGCTTTGTTGTTGTTCATTGTGATTAGGCATTACGTTCTTGGTCTTGTTACAAAATCTTATGTTTTGATTTCTTTGTCATAATGTAGTGCCGAACAAACTTCAGAGTACGCTCCACCAGAAGCTTTTCTGAATGCTACGTGGTATAAGGGACCAGCAAGCATCACTGCAAAGTAAGTTATTTCCATTTTCAAATTATTTTCTGTCTTTTCAACAGATCATCGGTTTTTAGATTTTCTGATATATTTTTTGCTAAATAGAGCGTGCCAGCCTGTCTGGAATTTTTAACTTCCTCTTATGGAGGAAGAAAGATGTATCTGTGGACCAAAAGCTCTTTATGGGTTTATATTCATACTCATTTGTTGGTTCATATTCATACCCATATTTTGGATATGTTGGCTCATATTCATACTCATTTGTTGGTTCATATTCCATGAAACTCCAGATAAGGGTGTTAATGCTTGGAACAATTGGTTCGACTTAATTTAGGTTTTAATGTTGCTAAGGGGCATGTTGTTTGTGAATTGTAATTTCTGTGGAACTGGTGCCAAGCCATGGATGTTGATATATATACCGGTATAATCCATCAATTATTGTATTCGCATCCTGAGAGCTTCTCTTTTATAGGTATGATATGTGGAGTGCTGGTGTGGTTATCATGGAGTTGATTTTGGGTTCACCACACGTCTTTCAAATTAATTCTAAAACCCAAGCTCTTCTTGAACAGCATCTCAATGGTTGGTCCGATAGCTTAAAAGAGCTTGCCTACAGGTAAGTTGAAATGGATAGTTATCTGACATTCTTGCTTCATCATATATTGAATTATAATGTTTGAACGTTTTATTGTTTAAACTATGTACAATTTTCCCACTTAGATTGAAAATACTGATGATCTCTGTTGTTTGATTTATAATTCGTATGACTTTCAAACTTTAAGCTCCACCTAAAGAGTTCCTTATATTTTTAAAAAAACATTTTTAAGCTATGGGTTAGCACTTCCATTTCCTATAATTACTCTTGTTTGGGCCTCTTATTGCATGGACGTGGTCATTTTCAGACTTCGAGCTTTAATGGAAATGTGCATACTTTTACCTGGAATTTCATCTGAGCTTCATAAAAGTGAGCAGGTAAATTCACAAATTTATGGTTCATAGCTTGTTGCTTTTGTCGTGTCTGGGTGTTCTTACTTATACTTAATTATGTTGCCATTGTCGCTAGAGGAGAACAATCTTAGTAAATAGCACCCTGCTAGTGATGTTGTAGTGCTGTTCTTATATCATACCTATGAACTTGTGTGTTGATTTCATTGAAAACTTGTTGTTTTTTTCCGATTATAAAAACTAAAGCTTTTGGTTGCAGGGGTACAGCCCACCTGTTCCATGGAAGTGTTCAGAAGAACATCTATCAAATTTAATGAGGAGTAGAGATCCTGTCAAAATAGGGTTAGAAGAAATGAAATCATTATCCAAGTTTTATATGCGTTTTTTGAACATGTAAAGTATTTATCGTACAGGTTCCCAAGTACACAGGCTTTGCGCCTAGTTCGTGACTTACTACAATGGGATCCAGTAAGTTGTTGGTGACTATATTAAGGCATTTTGAAATAACTTTGAATTACAATCTGGCACAATGGGATCCAGGTGAAGAGACTTTCTGTTGATGATGCCCTCAGACATGCTTATTTCTCCTCAGGCACTAAGGTATTGGTATTGAATTAATTATATGGCAAAATTCCTTCCCACTGCTCCTCACAAGTCACAACAACATTGTGTGGTTGATATTGTTAACAATTTGTTGCCTTTACATCAATATGGGTCCCCACCCATATGCCACGGATGTCCAGAGTTGATTTTTTTATTCATTGATGTCTCTTCTCATTTACAGGCTTAGACTTAAGAGGTGGCGAAAGCAACTACCTTCTCACCAAGAAACGACATCTTTGATAACTACGACTAATATCTCACGACTATGCTAGGTAACTAATATTATAATATAAATGAGTAAAATATCTCATTAAAAACCGTAGTAATTCATCAAAATACTTTGTACATATTATGAAGCATTCAATATTAAATCTTTNATATTCAATGGACCAAGAGAATCCCAAAGGACTTCAATCATACAAACATAACTCTTGTGCCAAAAACTGAGAATCCGGAAAGAGCCGATCACTATAGACCGATAAGCTTATGCAATGTAGCTTACAAGGTTATTGCAAATGTGCTGGCAAATCGACTAAAGGTACTCCTTCCGGACCTTATTTCAGAAAATCAATGAGTTTTTATGCATGGACGATTGATTACGGACAACATAATCATAGCTCAAGAGCTCAACTACTTCTTGAAAGGTAATACTTGCAAAAAAATGCGACTAGTGTCAAATTATATATTAGCAAGGCGTATGATAGGATTGGGTGGAATTTTCTAGAACAAGTGCTACTAATGTTAGGCTGCTAGTTTCTTTTATTGAAATGATTATGCTATGCGTTACTAATTCTTTTTCAATTGTCATAAATGGCAGCCCTGAAGGCAAACTAACACCCTAGAGGGGACTCCGTCAAGGGGATCCACTCTCATCTTATCTTTTTCTTTTGGTTACAGAATCATTGAGCATTAGACTACATGGGAGGAGCAAAAAGGAAAAATGAATGGTATCAAAATAACCCCTATGTGTCCGATTATAACCCACCTAATGCTTGCGGATGATGCAATTGTGTATTGTGATGCTGAGAAAGATCAAATGCTACTCTTGAAGACCATCTTTAATGAGTATGAAGCAGCATCATGCCAAATGATCAATTATCAAAAATAGCAATCGTCTTTAGCAAACAAATGCAAGAAAATAGGAGAAAAGAAATGGTTGAAATTCTGAATCTAGGAGTGGTCAATCACCATGACAAACACCTAGGGCTGCCCTCCGACATATGGAGGATGAAAAAAGAAATTGTAGCGTGGATTCTGAAGAATATAGATCAAAGAACAAAAAAATGGAATATCAATATTATATCAAGAGCAGGAAAGAAGATTATAATCAAGGTAGTTATCCAAGTAATCCCAACTTATACAATGACATGTGTATAATTACCAAAGAACATGATATCCAAGGTGGAAGCAAGAATAACCAATTTCATGTGGTCTAACAAAGGAAAAAGGTATGCATTGGAAAAATTAGATAACTTTGTATGAGATGAAGATGGATGGTGTCTGGGTTTCCATGATATACTACTTTTCAACAATGTTCTATTGGAAAAACAAGCCTAGAGACTTGTGGAGAGACCACACTCATTATTTAGCATAACAATTAAGACGATCTATTATCCAACATCAAATTTCATGGATTCTACTATTAGCAGGAAACCATCGGTCACATGGAAAGTATCCACCCATTGAAGGGGATACTACAATTGGGACTGAAATGGAGAGTGGGAAACGGAAAAGATATCAGGACGTGACATGCCACTTGGATAAATAACAACAACTTATTCCTCCCGGTGAATTATCGAATGAGCAAGGGAAAGGACGAAATAGTGGATAGTCTAATACAAGGAAGAAAAAAACAATGAGATGAAAAAATTGTAAGTGAACTATTTTGGAAGATTGACGTAGATATCATCATCTCTATTCCTCTGGGAAAATCATATCTAAAGGACACTCTTTTATTGAGTCTAACAAAGAATGACACCTATTCAGTAAAGAGTGCTTATTACGAAAGCCTACAAAGACTCAAGCAAAATTCTAATATTAGCGGAGGTGAAGGAGAAGGAAGCTTAGACCTATGGAAAAAGTTGTGGAAGTTAGAGTTCCAAATAAAGTCAAATTCTTTGGGTGACGGCTCATCCTTGAGATACTACCAATCGAGAAGCGAAGGAAACTAGACTCAGAAGATAATTGCGTTTTTTGTGGTAAGTCCGAAGAAACTTTCAGACACGTTTTCTTACATTGCCATTTCTCTCGACACGTATGGGCGTTGTGCAAGATCAAAAGTGTCATAATAAAGGAGTGGAACACATCGGCTATGGAGTGAGTTCGACACGCACTTAATATCAAGACGGAGCTGAAAATTTACTCATGCTAATATGAGCAATATGGAACGAAAGGAACGCAAAAAAGTTTGGGAAAGCGAAAAAAAAACACATGAAATTGATCCAAGAGATTTATAGTTACAAGATTGACTTTCAAAGCTCAAACTCGAGCATCCGACAGATTGGAGTAGTCGAGAGAAAGGTTTCTAGATGGAGGAAACCCCCGAAAGGATGGATAAAGTGAATTGTGATGCATCTCACCAAAATACAACCACGAGCACCGGAAATGGAATTTTCATGCGGGATCATAGTGGAGCGCATGTATGGATTGTAAATCGACAAAGGGTCTAAGTGCCTCTTCTCCAATACATCGTAAGGCCCTTGCAAGAGAAGCCTTGGAGATGAGTAAAGAACCAGGGATACAAAGTGCAATATTGGAAAGCGACTCCCTGGAACTCATCGTAAATTTGATAAAAACCAACTCGACATGCGAGGAAATCTACCCAGTGATTGAAAATATACAAAAATGTTCAAATGAGTTTACTAATGTCAATTTTAGCTTTATGAAACGACAAGGAAATGAAGTAGCTCATTTGCTAGCCAAATACACAGAACCTCGGATAGGTTGGAATGGAAATATTGGTATCGAGCATATTATGAACAAATTAGCTTGTGATGCTTTAGATAATTGTGATTCTAACGATGAATGAATGAATTTATCTTCAAGTACACTTTGAAGATAATTGTGTTGGTTTGTTCCATTAAGTTGAGGCAGAAATCTGCAGAATCATTAAACTAAATCGGGAACACCATGTTCTGCATAAGTATTTCCATAACCCTTATTCCAAGAGAATTTGCAATACGATACGTCTTATCTTCAAAGTGTACTTGAAAGCATTCTTAAAAAAGCCGTCCAAGGCTCAGAAGATTGTGTGATGCTTCATGTATGTAATAGACATTTTGTATGGTAGTTTTACAGTCAAATGAATCCATCTTTATGTTTCCAATACCTTTAACTTTGATGCATTTTTCGTTGGCAATTTCAACAACTTTGTCTTCTAGGTGTACTAAGTCCATAAACCAAGATCATTTGTTACTGATATGGTTGCTACATCTGCTATCTAGGAGCCATAAAGCATGAGAAGATTCACCAAAGTGTGCTGGTTCGACCGATGCAAGCATAAGTTCTCGAAAATCCTTGTTAACTTCATTGGTTTCCTTCACAGATTGAGCAATTATCTGTTTTTCTGAACAAACTTTGCTGATGTGCCCTTTATTGTTGCAGGTGTTGCATATGCTATTAGGATTCCGCTGGCAATCTATTTTTTTGTGGTTTTTTTGCTTGCAATGAGTACAAGAAGGAAATGGATCCCATTTTTTCCTTTCTTGCTTTGAATGTTTCAGCGTTATGTGACCACTTGTTTTTAACTATAATGGATGTTTCTCTTGTTTCAGTGCTCCTAAGATTTAATCGATGCTCAATTTCTCTTAAGGCATTGAAGAGTTCTTGAGCTGTTATAGTACTTATTTTACTTGAGTCTTCCAAGGAATGAATTCTGGAGTTGAATTTCTCAGGTAAACTCAACAAGATTTTGTTCACGATTCTCATTTCATCTATTGTTTCACCCAAAAGCTTTAGTTGGTTGACTATTTTTGTCATTCTCTTGGAATAATCTTGAAAAGCTAAACCCAAAAGCTTTAGTTGGTTGACTATTTTTGGCATTCTCTTGGAATAATCTTGGATACTTTCTATATAAGTACTCAAATTCTCTCTATATGCTGAATACTTGAGACATGCGAGATGTTTCTGTGCCCAAAAACTCTGTTTTCAGGAGTGTCCATGCTTCCTTTGTTGTTTTACAGTTGATAATAAGTATAAACTTCGTCCATTAAACAATTCAATAGTAATGACCGAAGATGCATCATTTGCGGCAGGTTGCAACTATACGTGGCGGGAACTGGTCGTTGCTGGTGGAAATGATGTGGTTGGCTTATGGATTTTGACTGAAAGCCGTTAGTTACTCTAACTTCACCAACATAGATTAAAATCATATTTATAGACTTTATTAAAACAATAATAATAAAAAATGATAAAATATAAGTTAAATTGCATATGGATTTTAAATATAGAATCATTAAATAGGCTAATTTTGGGGCAGTCACTAAGCTTGTGCCTTGGTTCTCGATCTCTTGATTCGCATCTTATTTTGAACATGCTTTGCATATGCGTAATTATTCCACACTATATTTGAAAGTAGGAAAATGGTTTGTATTTGGTTTTATGATAATTGATTTGATGAAATCTGTTATATCGTGATATTTACATCTTAGAATTATGTATACATGCAATATATCAATGTAAATCAATTTGATTTTAAAAAGCTTCAAAAAATTAAAACAATTTTTTCATGTTATATGTTTGTTTGTACAAAATGAAAACCCGTGGATCTTGTAAAATTGTATTTATTTATTGATTTAAAGAAAATGAAACATAAGTGGAAAAGACAAGTGATCTGACAATATGGTCTCAAGTGGAGGCAAATTTTTGTTGCCAATTTTTTGGCTTTTCTTCCTTCCAAACTAATTACTAATTGATCTTTTAGGCCTTGGACTTAAACACCACCGACGGTTGTTTCACTCTCCCAACAACGATTCTTCAAAATAATCGATAAAAATGATTTCATTTTATAAATATGTTGTCTGAATATACAATAATATCTCACACTTGAAAATATGGTGCATGAAAAATACATTTGATTAATTTATAAGAGATAAGAGTAGCACAATTAACTTGTTTTTTATATTATTTCTGGTATATGTTATATTTATAAAAATAGTCTTCTCATTTACGATTAATAAAATAAAATTACTTGATCAAATTTTAAAATATGAAAACCCTAATTAGTTGTTTATTGTTGGTCACTCATCAAGTTCTATATAAAGGAGGCAAGAACGATACTCAGCTCACTCATTGTAAGTAGATTTGTATTGAACTTCAAAATGGCATTCTTTTCAAGCAAAGCAGCAACAGCCATTGTGTTTATTTTAATGGCGATTATGGCTTCTGAAACCAATGCTGATTGCGCATTTGAAGCAATTTTCACTTTCGGAGACTCTAACTCCGATACTGGAGGTTTCTATGCCGCCTTTCCTCCTCAATCACCTCCAAATGGCATGACATACTTCCATAAGCCAAGCGGGCGTGCCACTGATGGCCGAATTTACGTCGATTTCCTTGGTTTGATTCCAACTCTAAATCAATGATATATCGTATTCAAATAGCTTTTCATTTTGTGATTTTTTGGGTGATGTAATATTGTGATGCAGCACAAGGGCTAGGGTTTCCATTCACAAGTGCTTATCTTCAATCTATTGGATCTGACTTCAAGCACGGTGCCAACTTCGCAACCGCTGCTTCGACTGTTACGCAACCGGCTACATCTTTGTTTGTCAATGGAATTAGCCCTTTCTACTTGGCAGTTCAGATCAATCAAATGAAGGAATTCAAGGCCAAAGTTCAGGAACTTCAAAACCAAGGTAGAAACACATACACATACACATACACATACACATACACATAAATTTTACTTCTCATATATACGAATATGGTTTGGTATTTCCTCGTAGGGCAAACAAATGTTCCTAAACAGGATATATTCGGAAAATCCCTATATGTTATCTATATCGGTCAAAATGATTTCACCGGGCTAGCTTACTCAGCCGGACCTGGCGGAGTGAAGCAGATCTTCCCTGAGTTACTTTCAGGAACCTCAAATGCGATTAGGGTTAGTTTCCCTACTCAAGCACCCAAATCTTTATACTTGATGATAATGGTCTTCTCTTGTGAAACAAGGAACNATGACTCAGAATCTGAATCTGCAAACCAGGGGACTATTGATATTGCCCGGGGTTATTTATGTAATTATGATACCCCGGGGCTCGTCTGACATAGCTAAATGATATTTTTGATTTTTCTATTATATTTATTGAGTAATGTGATTTCGGGGGTAGTCTCATAATTTGGGCTTTCCGGTCCCACGTATGAGGATCCTGATGGTGTTTTGAGCTGTTTTGGATGATTTCGGTCGGAAATGATACTAGGGGTATTTTCGTAATTTGGCACTCGGAGAGCTCATTGGCGACCATATGCGATATTTTTGGCTATCTCCTAAGCATTCGTAGACGATGAACTGGTGAAGAGTATTCCCGGGTATTTTCTCGACATTATGTGCTACTAATGTTCGATCGGGATGCATTTTCGAAGTTCCGGGACGCTGTGACACTTATTCCAGTTTAATTTCTAAGTAAGCTGGGCTAAATTGACTAAGATTGAGCTTTTGGACCCTAAGTTGACATATTGGACCAATTTTTTCTATAAATACAAGATCTTGGGCCTTAGGAAAGAAGTGAGACTTTTGGGACGCTTCCAAAAACTCCTGGTTTTGCGAGTTTATGCCCCAGTCGCGACTTTTGTACAAAAATTCACGAGAGCTTGTTTTCACCTATAAGTCGCGACATTTTGATCGAAAACTCGCGATTTTGTGACTCGCGACTTTGTGTAATGCATGACCCACGACTTTGTGCATGTGTGGCTAGCGATATTGTGTATGACTCGCGACTTTTTGATGTTGAGCCGTGACCACATGGCTAGCCGCGCTAGGGTGCCGACTCGCGCGGACTTGACACACCACTCACGACTTTTTGGCTACACTCACGACATTGTGGCGAAAAGTCGCGAGTCCCCTCACCCCGAGCACGACGGAGTGGATTCGATTGTTTTTCGTACGGTTTTCATTCGGATTATCACTATCTTTTGATTGTACTTGTATCCTTTGATTATCATAGTGAAAACCAAGGTAGAGCTTCACTTTCCCGATGACGTAAACTCACACATTTTGGGCTAAACCTCGTATATCGCTTGTGTCTCCACAATAATTGAACTCAAATATATAAGAAATTGACTGATAAAAAATAAATACTCTAAAATATTTTTAGACGAGATCAACTAGATTAGAGAAAAAATTAACACATGAGAGATTAAGATGAAGAAAATACCTAAAGAAAACAATCCATCTGACTTTCTCACTAAAATCGTCTCCACAAAAAATTTTCAGCTCTACACGGCGTTGGCAAGGCTGAAAGGAACCCTAACTTGAAATGCTGGAAAACTCATTTAGTGAGTTGGGGGCAATTTATTGGGTTCAGGCAAGCAAAGACTTGGAACCTTAAGCATGCTCACTACATAGTAAATTTTCCCCAAGCTGAAGGAAATAAAAATCTCAGCCCAAGCTCTTGTTATTGCCCAAATAAATGAAACAATTTCAAAACAGTAAAAAGGAATAATGTATTTAGTGGAAAGGTATAGTACACTAAATGGGAGTTGAATTCTCTACAATGACATGGACTGTGAAAGTTATATATACAAAAAAGGATCAATAAAAAATAAATGGATGAAACAGGATATTAAGAAGAAGGATTACCTAAAATTGGAGAGATCTGCAACCGGGACTGTAAGTTGTAATGTGTGAAATTTGATTGTTTTTTCATTGATACATGTAAATCATGTACTGTTGATAGTGAATTTGACCTTGGTCCTGTGGTTTTCTTCAGATGGTTACTCGGTTTCCACATAAATATTATGGTGTTCTTTAACATTTGACATACTGAAAATCTTACATAGATTGCAAAGCTAATGTCTTCAATTGTTGCTGTTAATATGCTCTTCAACTGCTGCTGTTATTCTGCCCTTCAAAGTTTGCCGAATATTTTTTGAAAAAATCCATTATATTAAATGAGTTTTGCCTAACATTTTCATAAACAATTACACATGGGCATCTTAGACGGCATAGTGTTCATAGAGCTGCAACGGGGTCTCTGTCCTCTAACATTCTTATAATCCATTGGATTCACCCATTAGCAAGCTCGTGTAGAATAATTTGTGGAGACAAACCACAATTATTAAGTTTGTCTTTCATGCAAAAAAATGATAGCTTGTGCATATTCACATTACACGAACCTGGGCGGGTCGTGTCGTGTAATAACATCGTCGACAGATAACTAAACTTACCGTAACAGGAATTCTACAGACGCGTCGCTTCATTACTTTAATCCTCCTTCTTCACCGCAATCAACTAAAAAAGTTTGTTTTCCACAGCGCAGCGCAGCACGCCCGTCTTCATATAGATTAGATATTTATTACCATTGATTTTTCTCCCTTCAACCGACCATCTCCTTTTTTCGTTCTTCTTAGTTCTCTCGCGGGAATCCTCGTAAATTTCATTTCAGCAAATCTTATAAGCAGAAGCTCGAGAGAATTGAAGTAATTGCTATTAGCTGTCAAAGACAATTATGATGTAAATTAGGCGTGGATTAATTAACCAAATCACATCCCACTTTTAGGTGACACCTCACCAAACTAAACATTTTGTCTCAATAACATCATACAATAGGTATTCATCACGCAATTAATATGTTAAATATGAATAAATATGTCTTATTAAGATGTATATTTAATTGGTTTATAAAAGGTATTGTGGATCATTATAATTGGTTTATTCAACTCTTTCGTGATATGATATTTTCTCTTTTATATGCTATATGCTTACACACTATCTACATTAAATTGACATGACCCTAAAAATTTAATAAATTCGAACAGGATTGAAAAATCTTGAATGGTCTTAATGAGGTTAATACGGTTTAATGAAATTGATCTATTGATAATGCATAGATTTCAATGGTAAATATAATTTCTCAAGTGATTCAACTTGANTTCCCCTATGTCAATTGGACGAAATGATGAACAATATACCTGAAATGATACATATAATTTGAGGAGAACCACCATATTCATGTAAGTGATTTCAAAGTCTTACATTGAAGCTCTTAGTCATCTTGCAAATAGTTTGAGGTCAAATTAAACGTAATTTTCTTAATCTTCCTACTAACAATGCTCAGCAAGCAAGTGATATATACTAATAGTATCGTTGAATGCCAAGACAACTCATGATATATGTTGAAGAATGCAATGTTGAATTTGATCCATACGTAGAGGCACAAAGATGTATTAGCAAGAATATCATAGAGGAAATTGATATTTTATTAGTCAATTCTCAAGCTAAAAAAGTACACCTTCAACATATTTTGTAGAGGAGACATACATTTGACTCACATACTCATAGCAAACTAAAAGTAAGGAAAATGAGTTATAATAAACAAGAAAGCATGATAGTTATCCTATTATCTCTATTTTTCGATAAAAGAAGCATATGTGCCTTGTAATTTATTCGGTGCATAATACACATAATCATTGTGTAGCTATCGACAAGGTGAGCATCTGATTTCCAACACTCCCCAAAAGATAACATGTATATTCTTCATACACCTCTTGTTTGTGAGAAGCTGAAAAAGCGTAGCAAGCAACCCATTAGTTAGGACATCTACAATCTTATGTACAATAGGTATTGAAAGTTAATGAAGTGTGCAGCATGACATGAAACAAGGGCCAGAACATCCCCAAGAAAATTCTTGTTCTACGTCTTACTTCATTTTGGCTAAGACTCAAAGTGTGTGTTTCTTTTTCATTAGGAATATTTTCTTTTCGTGTTATTTAGGAACTTGTTAAAACTCCTTCGGTTTGTCAATTCAAGTGATGCTTTTAAGTTCATTATTATTTCGTTCGAATATTGAATGCAAACTCAAGGCAAGTCTTAAAATCATTTAAATTGCAAAAGCTTTTGAATTTCTTCAACAACTCATATTGAAGAGTGCTTACTGCATCTACTTCAATCCACAATACATCACAATATTCCTACAAAATTGGTATCGAGCTGCTAGGTTGTTCCTGACTTATCAGCATCCAACAATGCAAGGAGAAAAATCGAACATTGGCCCTCAGTTTGATGGAAACAACTATCACTTTTGGGCAAAACAAATGGAGGCTAATCTACGTTCTCAAGATTTGTGGACACGTGTGGAACTGGGAGAGGAGGCATCACCTCCTACACCTCGGCGTCGTCATGTCAGTCAAGCAAGACAACACGCAGAGCAAGTGGCTAAGTCCTTCAAGGCCTTAGCAGTGTTACAAGCAAGTCTACATAAAACAGTCATGGCTCGAGTAATGACCTGCGAAACTGCCAAATATCTATAGGAAACTCTAATGGAAATTTATCAAGTGTAAAAGCAAATGGAGTAAAGGTCAATGCTTTGCGATGCCAACTATAAAGGGTTAAGATGACTGACTCAGACCGAGTAGCAATCTTTGTTGAAAAACTTATGAACATTGTGGTTGAAATCAGACTTCTTGGAGGTTTATATGATGAAGTAAAAGTTGTGGAACGATTAATGGACTTTTTACTAGAAAAGTAAGATAAAAAAATTTCATCCCTAGAATCTTCATATGGAGATCTCACAACAATGATGACAATGTAGCAGTTAGCTGACAAACTTCTCACTTTGGAGTTGAAGTGGGAAGCTAGAGCCGATGAGAAAGCTCTCATAGATCTCACAAAAAACATACATGAAGTTGCCTTAGCTGCTGCACAATTCCATACTGGGCAAGGAAGTCAAGCAGCAAGAAATAATACTCATTTCACACCAGGTCGCTTTCTTGCATGCCCTCCTTGCAAAAAACGAATCATCGTGAAAAGAACTGCTTCTACAGACCAAGTGTCTACTGTGAAAAGTACAAACTCTTTGGACATGTAACCAAAATGTGCAAGACAACGCAAAATGCTCAAACCACTCAAGAATTATAACAAGACAATGAACCAACAATTACAGATGTGGATTCAACTCTTGTATCGTTCTATCCTTTCAGATGTCTTGTAACTCTGGTCGAAGGAGAAATATGTTTGGTAACAACATATCATGTTAGCCAAACATGGATGATTGACAGTGGTTACTCTAAACACATAACAGGAGATCGACACTTATTTGAAAGCTTCGAAAAAACCTCTGGAGGTGGTGTAGAAGTCGGAGACTTCTATTTATCGCGGATTTTAGGACTTCGCAAATTTCAGGACTTCATATTCCGAATTTTCACTTCATCTCTCATTCCCTCCTCCTTTTTCAAGTGACCAATGAAATGTATTTATAGAGAATTCAGGTCCAATAACTCACTTTTGGGTTAAAAGCTCAAATACTCCAATATGGCCCATTTTGACCCAATTTGCACAAAAACACTCGATTTCAACCGAATATCTATCGTAATGTCACCGATTACTCGGAATGTCTCTCCATCGGCCCGTAACCTGCGAAAAAAAGCCAAAATACACTCAACATAGATCTATCTCAACAATACTCATCAGAAATCCAAACTATCACAGAATATTTGTCGTAACATATTCTAGACACCAAATTACGAAAATACCCAAACGTCACTCCAACTCGAAATTATTCAATAATACTCGTGACTCCTCCGCAAACTTTCCATGCGGCCTCCGGATGCCCAAAACAAATAAAAATACCTCAAATTACATAAAATACCATAGTGGCGTATGGATTGGACCCGGGGCGCCCAAATTACGAAAATACATCCATCGCCATGTCAACCCCAAATCACCTCAGAATACCGAAAATACCATAGTGATCGTACCGATAGGACCCGGGGTGTCCAAATTATGAAAATACCCATGGCATCATTTCCGACCGAAATCATTCAAAACTGCTTCAAATACCATCAGAATCCTCATACGTGGGCTAGACATGACCAAATTATGAGACTACCCCCGATATCACATTGCTAATAAACGTAATAGAAAATCGAAGATACCTTTTAGTCACGTCAGATGAGCCCCGGGGTATTATAATTACCTAAATAACTCCGGGCAATATCAATAGTCCCCTAGCTTGCAAATTCAGATTCTGAGTGGTAAACCACATTATGTCGGCTCGTCACGAAGTCAAGTACTCGTTCGTACACTTTTTTGCGAAGAAAATGAATAAGATTAAGGGTATTAGATTAATGAGTACTCGTTAGTACTCGTCACGAAGTCAAGTACTCGCCGAAATTGTCTCGACGACATTAAGGGTATCAGATTCCGAGTTCAAACGAGAATTTCAAGACTTTTCATCTCGGATGATATGTTCCTATATGTATCGCTCTTTGCTTTGCGTACCGATGCATTTTAGTGTACCCTGAATTTCCGTTGTTCCGCTTCGATTCATCAATTCCATGCAATCATACTTAGTAAGAGGCAGATTATGACTTTGCCGCTCATCGAATATTATGTCGGGGACATACCGATTGAGGCAGAATCATTATCATTCCTCTTTTCATGCTTCGAATATATACTGTGTGGGAATTAAGATTCTATCATGAAGTAATTTCTTTATTGCGGGGGAAGCTTCTCCTTGGAAGATGCTAGTTGAACTCTACGAGTTATAAGAAAAGAACACCAAGATCCCCGACTGAGAATCTTGTTGGAAAAAACCTAAAACCAGCAAGAACATAAAAATGACTCATAAGAAGCCGAGAACTGTAATATTTTCATCTTCTCAATATTGATTCCTTGTATGTTTCCTTTTATGACTTTGCCGCTCATCGAATATTATGTCGGGGACATGCCGATTGAGGGAGAATCATTATCATTCCTCTATTCATGCTTCCAATATATACTGTGTGGGAATTAAGATTCTATCATGAAGTAATTTCTTTATTGCGGGGGAAGATTCTCCTTGGAAGATGCTAGCTGAACTCTACGAGTTATAAGAAAAGAACACCAAGATCCCCGACTGAGAATCATGTAGGAAAAAACCTAAAACCAGCAAGAACATTAAAATGCCTCATAAGAAAGCCGAGAACATTTATATTTTCATCTTCTCAATATTGATTCCTCGTATGTTTCCTTTTATAAAAGAAGTCCCAATTTTTCATTAAAATGAATTCTCTTTATCTGTTGTTGCTATATTCGGATTATCTCGGTAAGAAAATCCATGTCATCCATAGAACGACTTTATGACATCTTTAATGGTAATATGATAATCTATGTCATGCAGACAATAATTATGTAGGCCTTATGGCCATAAATAATGACACACATGTTATACAAAAGCGTGCTAATTCTTCCCCTTCATAAATGATGAACCCGAGGAATCCATAAAATACTTAAGAGTCATTCACCGTATGTCCAAAGAGTATGGACCTTTTGGAGATAATTGCTTGATCACTTTCGTACGGATCTTAGGTTGATCATAAATGAGATCGTAACATAACTTTCTATCTTCACTATACATAAGGGAGTTACAATTGATAATCGCAACCGCGTTTAAATTAGCGATCCTAATACATACATGCCAGTTTCTCGATTCTTTCAATTGTAAACAATATTTTCGAGATACTCTTGAGACAGTTATCAGACACACCGATCATACGAAATAAAAATACAGACTCATCCACTTAATAAAGATTCAGCTTATTCATCGCTGACACAACCAACCGCCCAACAATAACTTTCTTCTATTTCTTTGACTCGTTCAGTTATCCTCCATAGGATATGCGAGCGACACAACATTGTTTGATCTACATGAGAAAGATATCCATTCGTGTGAGGTGGTTTTACCAACATAACAAACATGCATATTTACAATCTTTCTCGAGAATTTTCGACTGTCTATAAAGTTGCTTATTCACCCGTTAGCAAACAATCGTGTCATAAGGTATCATCAGTAAGATTTCTTAAGCATAAAATCGGCAAAAATAAATGCCATAAAATATTCTTATATAACGAGCAAGATAAAATTCTTTAATAAAATATTCCCAGTTATTGGCTACCCATTTGATCACTTTGGTCATAACTGAGAGTTCCCAGTTATAATAGAATTTAGTGATATATGTACATAAGGCGAAAATTTGCCATTTTAATCGCATATCCAAATGAAATCCATAAATATGATTCATCGGTCATTCATAGATATATAATTAAGCCATGCAATAAATTCTCAGACAATGATCCCTTTTATAGGGTGATTACTTTAAAACACATATAATAACTGTGAATACCCGATCATAAATAACGGGAATTGATGCCATATGGCCATCACTTGGTCACTTTGATTGTAAATGAGAACACCCGATCATAAATAGTGAAAACCATACCATAAGACCGTCACATGGTCGCTTTGATCATAAATACAATTCCTCAAATCTTGGTATTGGACCTAAAACGAGCGCCCAACACCACTTTCTTCGATCGACCTGTTCCGTTCTCCTCCAAAAAATTAGCGTAGGAAACCTTCATAGACCAGGTGAATGTAGCATCAGGTTCAGGGTACAATCCTTAGACTGATGTAAATTATTCACTCATACCTAGATAGATCGGGTACCTCGCGCCAGAGAGAGCCATCTCTGCCTATACGGAAGTAGCGTCAGGTTCAGGGTACAATAATTAAACTGACGTAAATTTTTCACTACCGTATAGGAAGATCCGATACCTTAGCTTAGGTGGCCTTTTGAGGACCATGGAGGAGGCGATTTTCTCTTCACGGATCTCAACAAGCATCCGACATCACTTCCACTTCTAGATCTGATACAGCACCCGCTAGTCTAGGACATCACCAAGCACTCTGACTAATAACAACTCATGGTCTCAACAAACACCCACTAGTCTAGGGCCTCACCAAGCACCCTCACTAATAACAACTTCTGGGTCTCAACAAGCACCCATTAGTCCAGGGCCTCACCAAGCACCCTGACTAGTAACAACTTTTGGGTCACCACAAGCACCGGCTAGTCCAGTGCCTCACCAAGCACCCTGACTAATCACATATTCTCGGGTCTGAACAAGCACCCGTGGGCCTCGAGTAGCGCCCCTCACGTTTTCTTTCTAAGTATAAACTTGCACCCATAATCGTCTCATCTTTACTAGGCCTGACATTTCCCGTTCTCCTCCACAAAAGAAAGTAAACGTAGGAAACTTCACTGCCCGAATAGAAGTAGCACCAGGTTCAGGGTACAATCCTTATATTGGCGTAAATATTTCACTCCTATTTGGGTGGCTCCGGTGCCTCGCACTAGAGGATCTTCACTCTCTAGATGGAAGTAGCATCAGGTTCATGGTACAATCTTTGGATTGACGTAAATTTTTCACTTCCGCCTAGATAGATCCAATCCCCTAGACCAAAAGGTCCCTGTGGGACAACGGAGAAGACGGATGTCTTTCTGCCTCACATACTATCACGAACCGCAACCATTACATGCATCTCATCTGGACCTTTCTCGTTCTCCTCCGCAAAGGTAAGTAAACGTAGGAAACTTTCACTGCCCGAATAGAAGTAGCGTCAGGTTCAGGGTACAATCCTTAGACTGGCGTAAATATTTCACTCCTACTCGGATAGATCGGGTGACTCGCATTGGAGAGCCTTCACCATCTAGACGGAAGTAGCATCAGGTTCATGGTACAATCTCTAGACTGAAGTAAATATTTCACTTCCGCCTAGATGGATACAGTACACCGGACTAAAAGGTCCCAGTGAGACAACGGAGGAGATGGATGTCACTATGCTTTACACTTGATAGCACGCTATACCATCATCCTCATATATGGACCTTTCCTGCACTATACCGAAAATCGTTGGGGGCTCTCACTATCTAGGTGGAAGTAGCATCAGGTTCATGGTACAATCCTTAGTCTGACGTAATTATTTCACTTCCGCCTAGACTGATCGAGTCCCTCGTGTTAAGAGGTTTTACTCACTTAACCATCGGGAGAGGCGGATGTCACTATGCTTTACACTTGCTAGGACACTCCACCATCACCAATCGGACCTTTCTCGTTCTCCTCCGCAAGAGTAGGTAAACGTAGGAAACCTTTGCTGCCCGAATAGAAGTAACGACAGGTTCAGGGTACAATCCTTAGACTAGCGTAAATATTTCACTCCTACTCGGGTAGTTTGGGTTCCTCGCACCAGAGGACCTTCACTATCTGGACCGAAGTAGCATCAGGTTCATGGTACAATCCTTAAACTGACGTAAATTTTTCACTCCCGCCTAGATAGATCCAATCCCCTGGACTAAATGGTCCTTTTGGGACAACGGAGGAGACGGATGTCCTTTCTCACTGCGGACTGTGACCAGCCTCCAATGAGGGCGTGACCCTCGACGGCGTGTCATGGAGGATAGGGGTAAAGGCTCCCGTGTGCGATGGAATAATGCTCGGAACGTGGCCGGCTATCAAACTATCAGGCCCCTTGACATATTCGAACAGAATATATGTATAGACGATTCTGTTGCAGACAGAGACTCTTCGGTTTCAAAAATATTTTGACCAAACATCCACTTTGATGAGTTTGAGGTTGATCGACTACACAACAGGCGGTACATTGCATTTCTAATCTATCTTATGTTATTTAATTTTCCATCATCCATCATACTAAAATGCAATGAATCTCACTCCTACCTTACCAGTCCCCTAGTCGATTGACCTCATGTCATCACATTATGCTATGTTCGTGGCATCTCCTCTCCGCTCAAATTCATAATTTTACACATTCAATTTCTCATTACCGTTGTAATCTCATACAGAATTTCCCATTCATAGTACCACTTGCGAAAATGAACGCAATTGTAATCGCATACCTCCATTAGTCGCCCTCCTAATGAAGTTCTCAATACATCGGAAATTTAGCTTTCACGTATCTCAATAAATCTATTAGTGACTCTGAAAGTCTTCGGTATAGAATATAACATACGAAAATAATGAGCGCATTCCTCACTCGCGCTTTTTCGGATAACTATGTGCAATATTCCACATGGAAATAGAATAAAAATGTAGATTGATATTTCCTCGATGTTCTTGGGAATATGGTACTGATTGTTCTAGATATAATAATATTCACATAATTTACTTCCACGCTTTTGAAGACTCCCATTGCAATATACAATACCAAAGTCTTAAGGATCCCGAACTAGCAAACAATATAAGCGTGGGATGGCTTATCACCTTGTGTTCATAATCTTATTCCGACATCGGAATACTAATATATATATATTCAGAAAAATATTTCAGAACCATTGAGGGCAATAGCCCATAAGAGAAGCCCATAATAATATCAATTCTCCGGTATCGATGGAACAATGATTTTGTTGTCATCATATTTATATCAGTAATGCTCAATTTCCAACTATGCATTCTCATAGTCAGCATAGTCCCCGTTTGAACTTCCTCCTCGAATACACTGAGTTTGGTGCAAGATAAACAACAAATATATAGATTGTTTACTAACCAATTCTTTTTGCTACTTTTAATATTAATAAGCAAACTCGGTTGCCAATCACATGATTCCAAAGATTGACCTTCATCTTGAGATAATCTCATTAGTTTATCTCTCCATAATGATGATATGTATTTGATAATAATCATTGTTAACGATAGGTGCATTTGCACGAGTATTCTCTTGCCTCGCAATACACTTCACTGTATAAGATATCAATCTTGAAAACACATTATTGTGAATAGCCCTCATGGGCATAGAACGCCTCATTTCATTAAACATCTTTGTTTAGCGATCCGGAGAAAGATAATTTTTTATCTGCTAACTTGGGGATAAATTGGTCCAATGAGTTCCTCGAAAAGAAAAACATGAACTTTCGATAATCCATGATATGTGGAAAGACTTCTAATAACAACGTGTTTCATTCCCTTCAATAAGATCTCATTCTCTCGAGTGGAATAAACTCTAGATTTCTTGTATTTGTCCCCTCGTAATTACTTGTTCAACGGATCCCAATTCAAAACTCACGTGATAAGCTCATGTTCTTCCATATGAACAAAACATTTTTACTCGCAAGTCCCAAGTGTTGACGGAATTAGATTGGCGAGTATCACAAAGATCCACAACCTCTAATTTGAGCATAAGAAATTCCGCTCATAACAATGTACTAAACATATTCGTTTTATCATGTGCAAACCCACTACTAGGTTAAATAGCATAGGTCTTTGCTTTCCCGGTCATCGAAACATGTATAGTATCAAGAGAGGATATTGTAATCGTGACAACATCATATAACTATTCTCTTCAACGTTTCATTGAAAGAAAAATAATCACTCCGTCTATTCTTGTCAATATATATATTTTCGCATATACAATCACTTTCATGAGACTCACTTTCATAAGATCTTAAATCTCCTCTCAGAATAGGATTAATGTCATTTCATCGAAATTCGACCTTTTGTATTTTCCTACTAACATGATTATTGACCAATGTTTCTCGTCATTGCACCCAACTAAGGCATCAATTACGGCTTCTTTAAATGCACATGATATGAAACCCAAGGTTTTACGAGGAGAAAATGGTAAATCTTTTCTCATATAATGCTTCAAACTTTCAAAAACCAATCGACTCTATTCATTCAATTCTGAAAACTTTACCTACTCGCAGTGCTAAAAGGAATATCTAATTTTCCTTGATTGATAACTTATCAACTTTTGTTCATCAATCATCACACGACCAAGGAAATTTTCTGCTTTCACATAGAACGCACCTCTAGGAGGGTTCCATTTCATTGAATAGATCTTCAATATACTGAATCATTTTCTCAAATATTGGTCATATTAGTTCCATACCGGTTTTATCTATATGCCATCAATATAGAATTCCACACATTCTCCCTAGCATATCTTTAAATATTCACTTAATCGAATGTTGGTACGTTTCATTTGCTTTATTCAAACAAACCAAAATGCATAATTGGGAAACCTTATACCGACAAACTTAAACAATATGTCAGTGGCGGCGGTAAATATAGGTCATCCAACCATGCTTCACTCAATTATATGAAATCATTTCAAACTCTGCAGCTATTGTTCAACATTGGGACCACCGATAGGTCTGTGACTATATATGTGTATTTCACATGCTCGACGAGTCCTGCTTGCAACGAATTTTCCACATATTCATCAATTTTCTTTTCCTTTTCAAGTGAAAATTTTCGGTTCTTTAAGTAATTCCTTTTCATTCTTTAAAACTACCTTAACACCATAGGTTCCATCTTTATATCATTATATTTATCCTTCTAGAGCAAAAACGCATCATCTTAATAAAGTTGTTCTTTCTTATTAGAATCTCACCATATAAACATCTTTCTTGGTATTAGAGACCATGATATCACTTCGACACATGATATTATAAAAAGAACATAACAACACCAGATTTGCCTTTTTTTTCCTGAGAGGTAGGAAACTTCATAATTAAATGGGGTAGGGATACGATGACTCCAAATACATTCAAGACACTTTTTCCAAGAGCAACATTATAAGCGAGGATAGGAAGATCAACCACTACGAATTCCATTGATAAAGTACTCGATATTTCCTGATATCCCAATGTGACTGGAAGAATCATAGATCATTCGCAAGCAACATAACTATTGTATAACTAGACTAACTAGTTCTATACCAACACATCTGGTAGAAAGCATATATAGTCAAGATATTCGTCAGCTCGATAATGTCCCAGATGAATTAGTAAAGCATGCTCAATAACCATATATTTCCGGACGAATACCATTTTGGGTGATCCATAAAATAACACCAATTTGACGTCTCTTTCGTTATCAACAATTGAACTTCAATAGGCATAGTTTGATAGTGTTTGATACTTCTGAATACCCAACAACCATAATTCTCTGATCTCATTAAATAACTCAAGTATAAACCCTGATAACCTCGTAGAGGCATTTGAAAAGATCGACAAATCACCATTGGAAGACACGATGATATGACTGCTAATAACAACGTCCTGATGAATACCGTTCCAGACGAAAACCATTCTAGATAGTGAAGTAAATCAAATAGATGAATCATTCATGATTGATTCAGAATATTCCAAACAAATACCATTTCCGATGGCTAAGAAAGACTATTAGATGCCATCTTCGAGATAGGCTATGTGTTATCAATAACTCGATTATAGAGTAGAGGTATGATTTCAACTATTCAAGTTTAATTATTCTCATTAATTCCAAATATTTAACTATAATTCTCAGTGTTTCGCAACTCTTCGAGGGCTTTCATTAACGCAGACCCACATGATCCGAACATGGAATACTAATTGATGAAACCCTATTCAATTTTCGAAAAATAATTAATCACCAATGAAAACCAAGGTGATCTCACAACTCCACAATCATGCTCATATCTATTGAAAGATGAGTAAGAGATCAGGATAGTTCATATAACCATTTAGGAGGTCTTGATTTTTTAATAAGATTGCCGAGATACAAGTATACGTTCAAATTATGAGGAGACGAGACATTCTTTCAATGATAGACTTCACGCCATAATTTTATTTTGTTATTTTGGGGTAACTTCACGCGTTCCACGGTTATTCGTTGACAACTATCTTATCGTTTTAACCATTTCTTCACCATGCATATTTGTAGTTTCTCCCTATAGCACGATAATTACTCGCTCAGTCACGAATGTTTTCTCTTCCACACTAGCTTCGTCTTTTGCCAGAATAATTTCTCGATGTGGTATATTTCTAATAGGCGTACTCTTCAACTCCTCAATTTGAATATTAAGATATTCACTTCTATATTGTAGGACATGTATGATCTATGTACTAATAAATAATTCGCCGAGTTGCTAAAAACTTCCTTAGCCTCTGAGGCTTATCCTTAATGCATCAAAGTCATCGATATAACGTATGGAATATATATGAAAGCTACATAACTTCATGAAGGATGTCCGTAAATATATATAAATATTTCACTATCTCGAATTCTTCTAATCGATAATTAGAAAACTCTCTTAATAACTCAAAATTGGATAACCCACATTATTAATTTCGATCTCTCACGCGTTCTATGATCCCGAATAAACTTTGTACATACTGGGTAAGTTCCTCCATAGTAATTACATCTTGCCTCATGTCTTGGTAAATCAGTCTTAGGGAGAGTCACTGGATTCTCGGGTTGAATAATCTAATTACCTTCCAAGCCTCAGTCTCAGGCATTCCTTCCACTGTACTAATTAGCTCATCAAAATAACCAAGCTTCAATAACCTCTCAACATCGGACACTCAGTAACTTATCCAGGCATCAGTAACTTGTCTGAAACGATAATGGAAGATGACAAAATACTTGGGATTCGTGAGTCCACAGTGTCAGTACTTATAATGGAGGAAGATATATAAGGGATCCTCCTTTCAATTGTTATCATGGTGAGAATATGCTTGTAATTGAGTGCCGAAAAAGTCCGCATCTCAGTTTTCCATGGCTTCATTATCACACACTGCTTCATCTTCAGCAATATACTAGGTACATCTTAGGGCAATCTCTTCCATTTCTTCCTACAATCTTTGTTTCAGAATTGCGTAGAGGGTGGCCAGCCAAAATAAGCTAAAATATTCCGACTTTCTTACTAACAATAATTTGAGGGATGCTCCTGCATTGCTCCTCAAAACGGGTTACAACACCCAACAATGTCTCCTTAGGATCATTCCGCAAAGTGATTAAAGATGTAGTTGACTCCACCGATACATTGAAATGCACACAAGCATAATAAAATTGATGCATGAATCCCGATATGAAATGATAGAAAACCTCACCAAAAAGTTGAATAACCGGAAGATAGTCTCATTCAAAGAAGCTGCCAAAACCCTAATACTGTGGGAGATCCTTCGCCCACCATTGACTTTGCAGAACTTCCATCGATGCCATAGTTTTTCTTCTTCTATTGATGAGTTTAATTACGTTCTCTTTCACACTATAATCACCGTCATTAGCGGAGCTGAGATGGATTTCCCGGGTATGTTAACCATTACCTGTCTTTTTTCATAACCAATTCCCATATTGACTTCCAGTGTACCATTCAAGTATCATTCTGCTCATCGTTACCAATAATCCTTCAAAACTTAGACTCTACCCTCTTATGATGAATAAGGTTCAAGCTTTTGGTTGAGTCCACCCCGTTTTAATCATCAAACTCTTATACAATATTTACTTAAGATATCGTTTGCGCCTCTAATTATCAAGCGATAACAAACCGTTTATCTAATACTCTTTTGACTTTCATCACATTAACCTCAGAAAAACTTGTTTCACACATAAATCATTATTTACTCAAGATATCAACCAACGGCCAACTCTTCACATGCTCTCTTTAATCTCATTCTTTCTTATAAAACTCTACCTCACACATTATCCACTACTCTATTGCGCAATAATTGAAATCACCGCTAACGAAATCCCGCTTTGGATATATATCATGGCACACACCGATGCAATGCGTTTACACTATCGCGAACTCTTCCGGTGGCACTGATTGAGTCCCAAGTAAAATATCTATCGATTTCTATCGAATGAGGGTAAACTCCATCACAATCTCTTCATCTACATTGTTCTCATATCCAAAATCCCATATCATTACAATAGATAACAAAATCCAAGCTCAATACAAGAGCTTTAAATGGGACTAAGTCTCGGGTCCCCACGTACGGCACCAAACTGATATACTCTTAAAATATTTTCTCGTATTAATCATTATTAATTGATTTACTATTCATAACGATTTCACTATTCATAACGGAGTTACTATTCATCGCATATTATACTATTCATCGTGGATTCACTATTCATCACCGGAGTACTTTCATCGTGGATTTCATTATTCATTACCGGAGTACTATTAAACGCACATTTTACTATTCATCGCGGATTTCACTATTCATTACCGGAGTCACTATTTTATCGTGGATTTCACTATTCATGTTGGAGTACTATTCATCGCGGATTTTACTATTCACCGTTGGAGTCACTATTTTGTCGCGGATTTCACTATTCATCGCCGGAGTTACTATTCGCTTAAGATTTACTATTCATCGCAAATTTTACTATTTATCGTTGATTTCACTATTCATCACCAGAATTACTATTTATCACGGATTTTAGGACTTTGCAAATTTCAGGACTTCAAACTCTGAATTTTCACTTCATCTCTCATTCTCTCCTCCTTTTTCAAGTGACTAATGAAATGTATTTATAGAGATTTCAGACCCAATAACCCACTTTTGGGTTAAAAGCCCAAATACTCAAATATGGCCCATTTTGACCCAATTTGCACAAAAACACTCGATTTCAACCGAATATCTATCGTAATGTCCTCGATTACTCGGAATGTCTCTCCATCGGCCCGTAACCTACGAAAATAAGCCAAAATACACTCAACATAGATCTATCTCAGCAATACTCATCAGATATTTAAACTATCACAGAATATTTGTCGTAACATTTTCCGGACACCAAATTACGAAAATACCCATAGCGCCACTCCAACTCGAAATTATGCAATAATACTTGTGACTCCTCCGCAAACTTTCCATGTGGCCTCCGAATGCCCAAAGCAAATAAAAATACCTCAAATTACATAAAATACCATAGTGGGCGTACGGATTGGATCCGGGGCATCCAAATTACTAAAATACATCCGTCGCTAATTCAACCTCAAATCACCTCAGAATACCGAAAATGCCATAGTGATCATACCGATGGGACCCGGGGTGTCCAAATTATGAAAATACCTGTGGCATCATTTCCGACCGAAATCATCCAAAACTGCTTCAAACACCATCAGAATCCTCATACGTGGGCTAGACATGACCAAATTACGAGACTACCCCTGATATCACATTGCTCAACAAACGTAATAGAAAATCGAAGATACCTTTTAGTTACGTCAGATGAGCCCCGGGGTATCATAATTATCTAATTAACCCAGGGCAATATCACTGCAGATCAACTCAACGATGATATTATTGAATCCAACACAGAATAACTCTCTATGCATGGGGCAAGAAAAATGCAAGACATTTATAGCAAAGCTTAACAGCCAAATTGACGCCAACCTCAGCAGCTGAAGCCTTGCAGTATGAGGAATGGACTTCTGCCATGAAAGAGGAACAAGAAATGATCGTGAAAAATAAATATGGGAACTCTCCAAAAAGCCAACAACTCAAGAAGTTATTGGAACAAAATGGGTGTTCAGAACTAAGCTTAATCCCGATGGAAGCAACAATAACTTTAAGGTAGGTTGGTGGTGAAAGGTTACTCCTAAATTCAAGGAATAGACTTTAACGAAAATTTTGTGCCACTGGGTAGATTGGATACTGCCAAGTTACAAATTACATTGGCTGCTCAAATGAGATGGAAAATGTATCAAATGGATGTGAAGTCGGTTTTTCAAAATGGTGATCTTGATGAAACAATATACATCGAACAATCCGAAGGCTTTGTATTGGAGAAACATACTCATGAGGTTCTTAAATTGAAAAAGGCTCTTTATGGCTTAAAACAAGCTCCAAGAGCATGGTTCTCCAAGTGAAACGCACATCTCATCATGTTAAACTATCTTAAAAGTCCAGTTGAAGCAACACTATACTTCAAGTTATCATCTAATCGTAACACTATAATTACAGTGTATGTGGATGATCTCTCGATTCTAGGAAATGACGATTCAGAAGTGGATGCTATCAAGGAAGGTATGCTTTCCATTTTTGAAATGAATAATCTAGGTATTGCATCTGATTTCCTTGGTTTTGAACTGATGCAAACCTCACGTGGTGTGTTTATGAGCGAACAAAGATACGCCTCTGAGTTAATTTTCAAGTTCAATATACATGATGTTGCTTTTGTGCCTATGACCGGTGGAATTAAACTTGAAGCAAGTGATGGAAGTTCAGCCTCTAATGCAAAGTTTTACAGGAGTATCGTTGGATCACTTATGTTTTTAGTCACTACTATACTTGATATTGCTTATTCTATGAATGTTTTATCAAGATACATGCATAAACCCACATCAACTCACCTCTATGCTGCCAATAAAGTCCTAAACTTATGTGAAGTTCACGTGAAGTTCACCTCTATGCTGTCAATTCGTACGTTTCTTAACTAAAGGAATTGAAATAAACTTGTTTGGTTTCACTGATTCCGACTTCGCAGGGTGGAGATGATTTCAAGAGCACCTATGGTTATTTTTTTTCGCTTGGCTCAAGCATGTTCTGTTGGAAATCAAAAAAACAAGATTGTGTTGCCCAATCGTTGGCTGAAGCTGAGTACATGGATGCCACTGCAGTCTCAAATCACGCTCTTTTGTTGAGAGAACTGCTATCTGCTGTAGGCTTTCCTCAAACTCATGCCACTACAATCTCATGTGACAAAAAATCCACCGTTGCTATGATTAAGAATTCAGTATTTTACTGGCGTTCGAAGCACATTAAAGTGAAATATCATATTGTTAGGGAAGCGGAGAAGGAAAGATCCGTATGTTATATGCATTGTTGGTGTTTGTGATGGCCATGCCATCACGGGGGAGTATTGGAAGTTAATGAAGTGTGCTGCAGGACATGAAGCAAGTGCCAGAGCATCCCCAAGAAAATTCTTGTTTTGCATCTTACTTCATTTTGGCTAAGACTCGAAGTGTGTGTTTATTTATCATTTGGAATACTTTCTATTTGTGTTGTTTAGGAACTTGTTAAAACTCCTATGGTTTGTCAATTCAAGTGATGCTTTTAAGTTTATTCTTATTGCGTTCGAAGATTGAATGCAAATTCAAGAAAAGTCTTAATATCATTCAAATTGCCAAATGCTTTTGAATTTCTTCAACAACTCACATTAAAGAGTGCTTACTGCATCTACTCCAACCCACAAAACATCACAATATTCCTACAATAGGCACATAGGAGATGGAAATCAAACCATTACATTTTTCGCATTGCCTAAATAACGTTTGGATATGTTTGTGCGCTTCTCTCCACTCGTTGAGTCTATGAAAGGTTACTCCTGGACAAAGTGGCAATCTTGAAGGAAATTTTTGACCTTTCAAATTGTATAGGATTCTTGGCAAGGTGTATGGTGGATCAGTTATCACACATATACTGCGGTGGTCCAAGATTAATCTAGAAATCAACCATGGAAAGTAGACTTATCAATTCACATAACAAAGAGGATAGAACCCAAGCAATGATGCTGGCACCCACCATAGATTGACTTATTAGTGGCAAGGCAACAACTACACTCACTATCATTTGTTAGAACTGTTGTTGGGCTCTTCGTTTTGGGCTTAAAAAATCAATGTGTATTGGGTTTGAAGCCCATTGTTTGGGTTTCGTAATGTAATTGAATTGTTTCATTTTCTAGTTTTCAAATTTCATTTTCTTCTAACGAATGCTCTCATTTTGTTCATATTTCCGCTGCGTTTCCGGTTCTTGTAGCTTGAGAAATGGCTACGAGACCACCACCAAAATCCAAAAACATTTAATTATGAATAAATGAAAACAAATTCCATGTCAATGAGTGTTTCAAGTAATGAAGCACGCATATAATAGCATGTAGATGAGTGTAATACAATCTATCCACATGAGAAAGTATATTGACAAAAAAGGTCAAGTCTAGGCTAGTAAAATTAAATATATTAGTTTCCCAACTAAGGGGTATTATAGGGTTGGATCAATTGTGGATCATAACCATAATCCTTTCTAATGCTATGATGGGGACGAATCAAAGTGACCGATGAGTTTGCTACAAGTAACTCATATTGTTTATGGTTACTTGTAGCATAACTCAAAGTGAGTAAGGAGTAATTTAAGGCGATTGATTGAATCAAAAGTATTGAAGAGTTTTAGAACTTTTCCATGATTGAGGGTTGTTTGAAGAAATTCAAAATCTTCTTAAGTCGACATACAACTTTACACCATTGAGAAGTTGTTAGTGATATTTTCATTCAAGTGATAGACCATGAGGGGTTAGCTAAAAACAAAACCTCTTCCAAGAGATCTCCATTGAGGAAGTTCGTATTAATATCAAGCTCGTGCATCAACCAACCAAAGTTGCAGCAAGGCAGAAAAATAATGAACACATAGATGTTCATTTGGTTGAAGCACTTAGCTACACGTCGCACTTTAAATATTCCAAATTTATGGAAGCATCGCATTGTTACATGATTCAATGGATCAAATAACTAATGGAGGCTACAAATAAGGGACATAATGGTCTTTGAGAGAATCTATAAATATAGAGTTTGCGAGAAAAAGTAAAGGACTGTCATTTTCTTTCCTAATTCTATAACTTATAATACCTTGTTATTCTCTGCAAACTTGTTCTTGTCATTATGATTTGTACTCCATATACGTCATTATTATAGAGCATCCATCGATGATCATTTCTTCTTGCATCGTGGTTTTTCCCTTACTTTGGGTTTTTCCACGTAAAAATCATGTATCTTCAGCATTCTTTTCAATCTAAGTTGTCTCCGCAACAACCAATATAAAATATGGATAAGACCTCAATTATCTCATAATCGCTTGATTGTTGTTACCATCTAAAAAAGAACCACAACAAATAAGTGAGTACTCAAGAATTCGAGACTAGCCACTTAGGGCATCTGATCTTTCAGTGGGATGGTNGCCGGGTTCGGTCGGACGGTCCATCCTTCCTCACCCCGAGTCTTATTAACATTTATCTCGTTCATTCGTGTATTTTCCTTTCTTCTTTATTAACCCAATCCCGTTCCCTAAGTCTGAACCTTCTCTTACTATATTGTGTTCACTCCGCTTACTTGTTGTTTTCGCTTGTTATGATCTCTGGTGCTTCCCTGCAATCCGTAACATATTTTAGTACTTCATTTTTTTGACGTTATTATCTTATTGTTGACTGTTTGGTTACCGTAGACCCTTCGTATCTTTCTCCTTCACGATTCGACGTCGAAAAGCGACGAAAACACCCTTATTGTATATTTCCGCGATAAAACTACTCTGTTCATGAAATCCGCGATAAAACCACTCTATTCCTGAAATCCGCGACAAAACAACACATGGTTCAGTTTTTGAGATAATTTATCAAACTCTGGAAATCCGCGACAGTTTTCCTCTTTCGAAGAATCCGCGACAATTTTCAACATGAAATTTCCGCGATAATTTCCCACGTGAACCATTTCCACAACAAAATTACTTACCAAAACTTCCACGATAAAAATGCCTAAAAATTTCCGCGACAATTTGCACTGATCATGAAATTTCCGCGACAATTTGATGCTTTGGCGTTTTTCCGTACGTTTTTGCGGTTTAATGATAAATGACTTGGTTTTTGGGCTTTCTAACCCCTATTTATAGATATTTTAACTTCCCTAATTCATATTTTGACCCCTCCTTCCTTTCATTTTTTACCCCTCCTTTATCTCATGTTTTTCATTTAAATCTTTTCGTTTCTTTTTATCGTTCTTCCGTTCCCGTATCTCTCGTTATTTCTCCTCTAGACTTTATCACTATATTCCCTACTATCATCCCGACATACCTTTTTTCTGGCTATTACAAAGCATGTATGGTAATTGATATGCGTAATATTCATCATTTAAATTCTACTTGATTAGTGTGTCAAAAAGGAAAACAATCCATAAAATTATTTGCTCTGAGCACCACAAGATCTTCCAAGAAATTAGATTTCATAGACACTAATCTTTGTGGTCCGATAAACGAAGAATCATGGAGTGGAAGTAAATACTTTATCATTTTTATTGATGATATCACTAGATTTTGTTGGATTTAGTTTCTTATGTGCAAATTAGAAACTGCCTTTGTGTTTAAGATATTCAAAACCATGGTTGAGAGAAAATGTAGAAAAAGGATCAAAACTCTTAGATCTGATAATGAGGGAGTTTATCTCTACTAAATTAGAGAACTTTTGCAAAATGGAGGGGATAGTTCATCAGTATACTACACCGCATACTCCTGAACTATAATGGAGATGGTTAATATTTGAAAAACAACTACCATCACAGTGTGGGCGGAAGCATCATCCATTATCGTATATATGTTAAATATGCTTCCTTCAACAGTCTTGAATGAAACCCTCTCTTATGAATTATGGTATGGCACAAAATGCTCCGTAAAACATCTAAAAATATTGGTTGTGTGTGTCATATACATGTACCGGCAGCGAAACGTACAAAATTAAATGAAAAATTCAAAGTGGGAGTATTTATGGGGTATGCTAGTAGAGTACAAGACTATCTATTTAGGATAAAAATCCAGATATTGTATCTTGAAAACAAGAGAATATGTATAAGAAGAGATGTTGTGTTTGAAGAAGATAAAGAATGGGATTGGGAAAATAACACAATTAAGGATGACTATTATTCTATTTCAGGTACGGAAAGGAAAATTGATGCAAATGAAATCATACTCATAAAGACACCTCTTGTAAACGAACCAAGTTCTAGTGGAATGCAACAATTAATTGAACTATGGATATGTCTTTCCAACAAAATGTTGATTTGCATACAATTGATGACAATTCTGGAAACGTGTACCCTAGCAGCATGGAACAAGTGTCTGGTCACTGAGAGAATGAAACCTTAAGTGAGTCAAACTCTCAAATGGCTTTATCTGATAATGATACTACTGATGATTATCTTATACGCCTAAGGAGTCTCTATGATATTTATGCAAACACTGAAGCACTTGATTCTAAATATGATGAATATTATGTAGATGCTTGTGTTAATATGGATTATCCAAAAACATATTCAGAAGCTACGGATCAAGAAATGAAAAAAGGTCATGATAGATGAGATGATGTCCATTGAGAAAATAGAACATGTGAACTAGTGGAGAGACCAAACAATGAGAAAATTGTTGGGTAAAGTGGATCTTTAAAATAAAAATGAACCCAATTTGGAGTATAAAAAAACACAAAGCAAGATTTGTGGCAAAATGATATTCACATATTCAAGGTATCAATTATACCGATGTTTTTGCACCCGTGGCTCGCCTGGACTCCATCAAACTTCTATTTTACTTAGCACCATGCCAACATTGGAAGGTACACCAGATGGATGTAAAAACTGCGTTACACGGAATACTAGTAGAAGAAGTGTATGTTGATCAACCGGAGGGGTTTATTAAGCAAGGAGAAGAACACAAATTATATAAACTGAAGAAAGTCTTTTACGGTCTTAAACAAGCTCCAAGAGCATGGAATGAAAGAATTAACTATTGAGTGCTCCGTATATAATCATTCTCTATGAGCTGGGCTTCAAGAAATCAAATGTTGAGTGCTCCGTATTTATAAAGGAAATTGAAGGTAACAGTCTCATACTTATATCTTTATATGTGGATGATCTTCTAATAACTTTCAACAATGATGTATATATTGAGAATTTCAAAAATTCTATGACTCAAATTATTGAGATGTCGGATCTTGGTGAAATGCACTATTTCTTGGGAATGGAAAACTACCAAAGACATGGAGCACAAACATTCATATCTCAGAAAATATATTGCCAGAAAATGTTTGAAAAGTTCAAAATTTCTAATGCAAATTATGTTGCAAGTCCACTTGATTATAAAACTTAGATTTTAGGCTTTGAATCTGAGCAAGATGCAGATGCATGCTGATACAGTGGCATTATTGGCAGCTTGATTTATTTATCTAACACTCGCCGTGATTTAAATTATATTGTCAATGTACTATCTCGATATATGGACAGACCGAAGACCACTCATCTACATATTGCCAAAAGAGTATTTAGATATATCAAGGGGACACTAGACTATGGTCTTTTTCTACCTTACTCTAATGACATAAATTTTGTGACATTGTTAGCCTATACAGATAGTGATTATGCCAGAGCAGATGATTCCAAAAGCACATCAGGATATATTTTCTTCTTAAGCAAATTCTCGTTCACTTGTTGTACAAAGAAACAAGAGGTCGTAGCTCACAACAACGGAATCGGAATTCCTTTCAGCTGCCCTTGCATCAAACCAGAATAGTTGGCTCAGACAATTCCAAGATGATATTGGATTTAAGCAAGAACATGCCACCGAGCTTCACTTGGACAACCAAGCTACTATATCTATTGCTAAAGATCTCACTCATTTCAATAAAGCCAAGCACATAAAGATAAAATTTCATGCTTTAAAGGAAGCCATAAAAGGCAAATAGGATCGACTTTTACATGTGAAGTCGGAGAATCAACATGCTAATATTTTTACAAAGAGTATTGAGAAAACACTATTTCTACATCATAGGTCCAACATTAGAATTATATCAGTGAACCAGTTTATTGAGATTAGCAACTCAAAAGTCTGAGGAAGTGTTGATTAGACTATTGAGTAGGTTGAAATATGAAAACAGAAACATGGCTAAAGGAGAGAACTAACGCATATTATGTATTTTCTATGTTGGTAATAGGAATAGAAAGTGTGAATGTGTTTCTATATCATTAAATATAAATGTTAAATCTGTGAAAACTGGATTATCGAACACTGTGTGTTTTCTTCTTGAATGTTCTATAATCCTGATTTAGCTTCTTCTCAAACCTTACTTTTATCAATCCTTAGTGCAAATTAGGGGTTTAATGTTGAGCTACAACATGTATAACTTCACGGTGAAGAACATTAATTGGATGATGCATATAATGCTAATAACTCCGTATTGGTTTCCCTAAACGTGCAAATTAAGTGTAATTAATGTTTAAATAAGCACTTGAAAATATGTATGTGACAATCTTGGATCGTAGAGGAATAAAGGGAGAAGAACGTTGAGTTTAAAGAAGACGAAGGAGGAGGAAGAACAGATAATTTCATTCAAATTCAAGATGATCTTAAGTACAATGTTTCTGATCTTTATCATTTCACTACAATGGTCATAAGGTCTTACCGGTAATAAGCCTATGGTTATGGGCCTAAAGGGCATTTGCCTTCAAAAAGAGCCTATGGATGCAAAAAATGTCTTGATGCTCTAGTTCAAACTCAATACTATGTGAAGGTTCCATGTCTTAATATGAGAAATGAGAAATTGTATTCCAATAGCTTCTTCTCTTCCAGCTTTGTCTTCGTCCATTCCAATATGTGCATTAGAGTATGGGTTATTAGTGGTGCAAGGAGATATCGTAACGTGACAATATATTTGTTATTTATATAATTAAATGACATGATGATAATCCACCACACTGTAAGATTATTCCAAGGTTCCATCCTCAAATTGCGACAGGTGGTGGCAATCTTAGATATTTCTTAATTCCACAAACTAGAGGCTCCACGAGCTCTTGCGACATCACATATTTTGATTTGATATACTTCATCTTCCCCTTCCTTTCTTCTCGCCTCTTCAATCTTACGCACACGCCCTAATTTCATACTTCTTGTTATAACCTTGATTAGAAGGGAAAATTTGAGAGGGAAAACAAAGGTTGAGAAAGGAGAAGATTGAGAGGGATAACAGAATAGATAATTCAACGATAAAAGTTCTAGTACAAAAGAGATATCTTATATCGATATCTGACTAACAATTGCAATGGATATATGATTGTTCTATTCTAATTGGGCTTCTTGTCCATTAGTTACAAAAGTCAGCCCGGGAACTATAAAAGATGGCTTCTTCTACTAGTCCAATGAGTGTAAGCAGGGTACTCTTTCTGTTGTTCTCCCGTTGCTCTATCCTCCTGCATAATTAGGAATGGTTAGAGTGTCATTATCTGAGGTCGTGACATTACCTCCCGCTGAAGAAGATCTTTGTCCCCAAGGATCATAATGGGGAAAATGGTTGCTCAGCCAATCCAAATCTTCCCAATTCGCTTGAGTTGATGATGATCCATCCCATTGAACGAGTAGTTGAGTAGCTAGTTTCTGATGGCGTTGGATTAAACGTCTATTCAGGATGCAAACAGGTTGTGCATGAAGTTTCCCTGATTCCGTAAAGTTTGGGGAATGAGGTAATGGTTCATGTCGCTTTCCCAAATGTTTCTTTAACATGGAGACATGAAAAGCATGATGTAATTTTGAATTAGGGGGGAGAGCAAGCTTGTAAGCCACCTTGCCAATGCAAGAGATAATCTTATAAGATCCATAATATCTTGTAGCAATTTTGAGATTACGACGGATGGAGATAGAAGTTTGCCTATATGGTTGCAGGCTAAGGTAAACAAGATCCCCTTCATGGAAAGAACGTTCAGTTCTTTTTTGTCTGCATAGTGCTTCATACAGTTTTGAGCAGCTAAAAGATTTTCTCATAGGGTACTTAAGAGCTTCTGGTGATCTTCCCAAAAGGTGGCAGCATCAGATAGTGTAGAATTTATGGGGTATCTCCGGGAAAAGAGGTAGTTTTCGACCATATAGAGCTCTAATGGTGTACTCTTCAGGCTAGTATGATATGATGTATTGTACCAAAATTCAGTGAGTGGAATCCATTTTGCCCATTGTGTCGGATGAGAATGACAAACGCCTCGCAAATAAGTCTCTAGGCATTGGTTAACTCGTTCAGTGTGGCCATCCAATTGAAGATGATATGTTGTGGATAAAATCAGTTAGATTCCAGCGAGCTTGCAAAGTTCTTCTTAGAATTTGCTAGTGAAGATGCTGTCACGATCTGAAATAATATTAGCAGGGAATTTGTGGATTTTATACACATTGGAAATAAATACAGTGGCCACTACGCTGGCTGTAATGGACGGGACAATATACAGAAGTGGCCATATTTGAAAAATCGATAAACCACCACAAGAATAGTGTCTTTGCCAGAGGATTGAGGAAGACCCTCTATGAAATCCATACTAATACTCAGCCATTGGCGTTCTGGTATGGGGAGAGACTTTAATAATCCTAGTGAAGCACCTCTATCAAAGTGTATCTGATGACACAAAGTGTACTCCTGAATTCAAAAGATGATATCCTTCTTCATGTTTCTCCAATAAAATAGTGTTTTAATTCTCTGATATGTTGTTTTAATTCTGGAATGTCCACCAATTGGTGATGAATGGAGGGTTGGAAATATTTTTTCTCTCAAATTGGAGTTGTACCCGATACATATTATGTTATGTCTTCGTAAAATGCCATTCTTGAGGGAATAATCCGGATAATCTGCTTCCTGAATGATTTTTCCTTTATATACAGAGCTGAGAGTGGGATCTTCCAAGTAGTTGTCATGTAATTCTTGTAAACAATCTGGGGTAACATTAGTGATTGTATTAAGGAAGGCTCTACGAGGGAGTCAACTGCCTTATTCTCTACGCCTTGTTTGAATTATATCTCAAATTGATAGCCTAGAAGCTTGGCCATCCATTTTTGTTGGATGAGTGTCCCCAACTTTTGATCCTTTAAATATCTGAGACTATGATGACAGTTTTGACGAAGAAGAGTCTCCGCATTAAATAATGCTTCCACTTTAGAATAGAATGTACCATAGCAATGAATTCTTTTCATATAATGAAAGGCCAAAGAACTTTTTTGCCAAGACTCTTGGAGTAGAAAGAAATTGGATGACCTTTCTGTGAAAGAACAGCATCGATTCCAGTGTCACATGCATCTGTCTCAATAACGAAATCCTTTTGAAAGTCCGAAAGGGCTAAAACATGGGCAGAAACAATAATGTTTTTGAGGGATTGAAAGGTTGTAGTTGCCTTTGAATTCCAACAGAAGTTATCCCTTTTTAGCAGATGGGTATGTGGTGTGCTGATTAAGCCGAAATGTTGTATGAAGCGCCTATAATAACCTGAAAGACCTAGAAAACCTCGTAGCTCCTTTTGATTTTGTGGAACTAGCCAATGTAGGATATCTTGAATCTTTTCCGGATGAGTAGATACACCCTTATCAGATATAATATGGCCCAAATATGCTAAAGAAGATTGGCCAAATAAACAACTTGGAGAGTTTCGCAAAAAGAACATTAGATCTCATAATGTGTAGTGTACTTGCGATGTGAGTAAGGTGATCATGCCAAGTGTTACTATATATCAAAATATCATCAAAAAATACGAGAACAAATTTACGTATAACATCCGCAAATATTGTATTCATCATGGATTGAAACGTAGAATAAGCATTAGTTAATCCAAAAGGCATAACGACAACCTCATAATGTTCTAGATGCGTGGAGAAACTTATTTAGAAAATATCTTCAGGGAGCATACGTACTTTAAATAAACCGAAACGTAAATCAAGTTTTGAAAAATATTTAGCTCCATGTAACTCATCGAGTAAATCATCAATAAGAGGAATTGGAAAGTTATGTCTTACCGTAATGCTGTTGAGATAACAGAAGTCGACATACATTTGTCATCCACCATCTTTTTCAGAGACAAGCAATACCGACGAGGAGAATGAACTTTTGATTGGACAGATAAGTCTTGTCTGTAGTAATTCCTTAATGATTTTTTCTAGCTCATCCTTCAAATGATAAGGTATTCGGTAAGGTGCAAATTTCTTTGATTCGGAATTTGGAATCAAGGATATATTGTGTTCAATATCTATTCTCGATGGAGGACAATCTGGTTCCTTAAAGACATCCTCATATGATGTTAATAGCTGCTGGAGGCTGGGATCAGCATGATGTGGGGGTAATGGAGTAGTTCCCACATAGAAAAGTTGTGCCAACCAGCATACTTCATTTGATCGAAGGGTTTTTGGAAGTTGATGAGCACTAATAAGAGAAATAGCGACCTAGGAACCGTAACAGGGAATCAGAATAGCCTTGCCATCCGTATGGATCGTATATGTCATGGATTTATATTTCTGAGCGAAAGGATCATGTTTACAGAGCCAGTTACCTCCTAGGATCATATCATAAGCTCCTTTCAACTGGAACAATCTGAAATCAAAGCAAAATTCATGTGAGTTCATTTTCCAACAAAAATTCATACAGATTTTGTCGTTGATGGTTCGATAGCCTGAGGTAGTAGCTACTAATAGAGAAGTGACGTCTTCTGTTATAAGATTCAGAAAGGTAGCAAATTGATCATCCATAAAGCTTGTGGTGCTGCCATTATCTATTAATATATGTATATCATTGGATCCATGATAGCCTCTAAGACGGAAATGGTTCTCTATGGATTCTCCTTGCATAGCATTGAGAGATATATGGATGGGAATATCAATGGATGATTCTTCTAGAATTTTAATGGAGTTGTCACATTCAGGCACGGTTTCCTTTTCCTCATCACGAGCCAATAAATATAATTGTTTAGTGGAGAATCTATCATGGATTTATTGCTCTGAGCGACAGGATCATGTTTACGGAGCCAGTTACCTCATAGGATCATATCATAAGCTCATTTCAACTGGAACAATCTGAAATCAAAGCATAAAACATGTGAGTTCATTTTCCAACAAAAATTCTTACAGATTTTGTCGCAGATGGTTCGATGGCCTGAGGCAGTAGCTACTGATAGAGGAGTAGCGTCTTCTGTTATAAGATTCAGAGAGGCTGCAAATTGATCATCCAAAAAGTTGGTGGTGCTGCCATTATCTATTAATATATATATATATCCTTGGATCCATGATGGCCTCTAAGACGAAAATGGTTCTTTGTAGATTCTCCTTGCATAGCATTGAGAGATATATGGATGGGAATATCAGTGGATGATTCTTCTTGAATTTTTATGGAGTCGCCACATTCAGGCATGGTTTCCTCTTTCTCATCACCATCCAATCAATATAATTGTTTAGTGGAGTTTCTGTGATCTCTTGAGTATGGTGCTCCACATTTGATGCACAATTTCTTTTCTAGCCTCTCTCAAACTAACTCATTGGGGATAAGGTTTCGTGACGACCTTGGTCGATATGGAGATTTTGGAGGCCCAAAAGTGTATCTCCAATCGGAGATACTGCCGTTTGGGAAGCTTGGAAACCCTTTTGGGTTATGTTTTGGTAGAGTTATGAGGAGGGCTGGTTATGTCTTGGTGGAGTTTTCTGTCTTTGATACCACTTGTTATAACTTTGATTAGAAGAGAAAATTGGAGAGGGAAAACAGAGATTGAAAAATGAGAAGATTGAGAGAGATAACAAAATAGATATCTTATATCATATCTAACTGATAATTGTAACGGACATATGACCGTTCTATTCTAATTGGGCTTCTTGTCCATTAGTTATAAAAGTTATCCCGAGAACTACAAAAGATGGGTTTTTTCTTATAGTCTAAGTGTAAGCTTCAAGGTATTCCTTCTGTTGTTCTTCTGTTGCTTGATCCTGCTACATAATTAGGAACGGTTAGAGTGTCATTATATGAGTTCGTTACATAAGCTTCAGGGTACTCTTTATGTTCTTCTTCCGTTGCTTGAACCTCCTGCATAATTAGGAATGGTTAGTGTGTCATAATTATGGTCGTGACACTTCTCCACCCAATTTCGGGAATTAGTCGTATTCTTCCATCACCCCTTTCATCGAAATCGTCACATAACTGGATCTAATCGTAATTATTTTGAAATGGCGATAGGGGAAGAAGATTTACAGTTATTGATCTACAAAACTGTCTTTCTCCGGCGGATTCTTAGAAATCCAGTTGTTCTACGTTCGATTGTTCCTTGCGCAGTGGAAAGTCTTCCCGACTGTTTGACTCTGCACCACCTCCGCCGTGAACTGGGTGTTTTCCTGGATATCAATGGCACGCGTGTTCCATCGTCTGATGAGGCCTTAATAACTCTTCTTCGTGATTGTGTTGATAGGGATTCATCAGAAGTTACATGTGTAAAATCTGGAGACTAGAGCTGTTAATTTACTTCGTAAAGTTCAAGCAGTTTAAATACATATATTTTACCTAAAGCTAATCATGAACTAGGTACAAATATTATGATTCATAAACAGAGAGTTGTTGCATGCTATCCATAGTAGTTGATGAAGTTGTTGTAGATGCGGGAGTGGTTACAGTCAACACGCCTCCCTCAAGCTTGGATGTGAGACTTATCAAGCAATCCAAGTTTGAGCGCAAAATCAGAGAAAACTGTTGAAGGCAGAGCCTTGGTGAGAAAGTCTGCGAGCTGTAATCTGGAAGGAAGAAACTGTGGACAGATGAAACCAGCCTTATAACAGTCACGGATGACATGGCAATCAATCTCGATGTGTTTCGTGCATTCGTGAAATACATGATTTTGTGTAATATGTATTGCAGATGAATTATCACAATATAGGGATGTAGGTAACTGAATATCAATGTCGAGACTTTTAAGCATGTATTGGACCCATCTAATTTCACACGCAATTGATGCCATACTTCGGTATTCTGCCTCAGTGGATGAACGTGCGACCGTACCCTGTTTTTTAGTTTTCCATGAAATGAGAGATTTCCCAATGAAAATAACATATCCCGTTAGTGATCTTCGCGTATCTGTGCAATTCTCCAATCAGAATCGCAATAAGCAAAAATATCAAGTTATGATCCAACGGGATAAAATAATCCAAGATTGCTAGTGCCTTTTAAATATCGAATGACTTGTTTGAGAGCGTCCCAATGTGTCTGGCATGGTGTTTGGACATATTGGCTTAACAATTGAGAAGCGAATGAGATGTCCGAACGAGAGAAAGATAAATATAGAAGATGCCCCTGACAAGTCGTCTGTATTGCTCGGTAGTAGCCAAAAGTGGGCCAGGATCAGGAGAAAGTTTGAAGCCACCATTTAGAGGAATTATTGATGGCTTAGCATCTTGAAGACCGGCGTCTGTTATGATATCCATAATAAATTTGTGTTGATTAAAGAAAATATCAGAAGATGTCTGTGTAATCTCTAGCCCCAAATAATAAGTAGCTTCACCTAGATCCTTGATGGTAAAGGCATCATCAAGAGAAGTTTTGATCTCTTGAATTTGAGTGGGTGATGACCCTGTAAGTAACATATCATCGACGTACACGAGAATCAGAAGAATGTGGCCATCAGTTCTTCTTATGAACATGCAAGGATCATGAGGCGATTGTAAAAATTGAAGTGACGGTAGCTTCTTGGTCAATTCAACATTCCATTGTCGAGATGATTGTTTTAGGCCATATATGGATTTCTTTAAATGACATACAGTGTTGATTGGGACTTCCAATCCATCAGGGGGTAGCAAATAAATGTCTTCATCAAGAAAACCATGAAGGAACGCGTTGTTGATATCAATTTGATACAACGGCCAAGAATAAGCCGCTGCAATAGCAATGACCATTCTGATGGTCACCATGAGAGCCACTGGGGAAAAGCTATCAGTATAATCCTCACCCTCACATTGCGAGTATCCTTTAGCCACTAAGCGAGCTTTGTGGCGTGCGATGCTACTGTCTGGATGGAGTTTTAATTTATAGACCCATCGACTCCCAATGGTGTGTTTTCCAGGTGGAAGTGATGTAAGCTCCCAGGTTTCATTTGATTGAAGAGCCATTAGCTCATCATGCATTGCTTTGCGCCATTCCAATGTTCCATTCGTCTCTGCATAATTTCGTGGCTCATGGGGCATAGAGTGATTGATACTGGAGGTTGTGGATATTGGATGACTCTGAAGAAAAGAAACATAGTCATGAAGATATGGAGGGTTGGTAATACGTGAACTACGGCGCAGCGGAATTTTGTCATGTGGAAAAGATGGAGGCGAAACATTCAACGGAGAGGGAATTCATGGCTTGGAACAGTTTCGGGATTTGGAAGAGCTTCAGGGCATGGATCAATAATAGGATTTGGAGATAGCATGGAAGGCGCAGCTGGTGGAAGATCAAAAAATTGATGATCAGAGATGATAACATCAGGTGATGGACACTTGCTGAAATCAAGGAGAGGAAACATGGAATTAAATTTAGTAGCATCAGGGGTAGGGGAATTGGTATGGCGGTTGAATGGAAAAATATGTTCGTAGAACATAACGTCTCTAGAAACGACAATGGAACGTGTCGCTGGATTATAGAGCTTGTNGATTATTTTGTTCAATGGAGATTGTGTGTAACAGATGTTTTGCATTACTGCTTACAGTCGGAGATAAGCAAACTCATGACTTCGATTCTACGCTTAAGCATTCTTGTTCAAATCTGGCGGACGTCCAAGAAAGACACGTCTTCTGTTTTACACTTGAACTGTTGGACCTGATCTGATCAGTGGACTAACGTGTTTAAAAACACAGGCCCAATTTTCAGTCTGACATGATGAAAACGAGACATGAGATGGGATACAACATTAGGCCCATACTGGAATCAAAAATTAAAAATGCAGGATAAAAGAGGCACCCGAGACGGTTGGGGCAACACACTACTCTGCAGAAATACAGTTACAAAGTGGAGACATAGATCAGGGGATCAGGACGGAAAAAGGAAGCAAGCGGTGCTGAATTGAAGCAACAGTTAATATCACCTGTGACGGCAAGGCAACGTTTGTGGCAAGAACTCTACAATCTGCGCAACTTCAACCTGCTGATCAAGAACAGAGAATGTGATTTCTTTTCTGATTATCTCTATTATATTCCTGTGATTGTAAGAAACCACTGAAACGACGTTTTTCTCCGGTTTTACTCCGATTTCCTCTTACAACTTCTTGGTGTCGTTTACTCATTGCATAATTCGAAAAACTGTAGAAGAGCGATTCATCTAACAGAGAAATCGCACCTGGAGCTTGAAGGAGTTCTCCAACATGAACTGCCTAATCCAACAGAGAAATCTTCTACGACATTGATTCCAGTAAAAAGTCTTCAATGCTGATATTTTATTCATACAATGAGAACCCAAATCCAATGATGAAGAGTATGATTTTGTCATCAAGCTTGAAGGTGCTGAAATTCAAAGTCGTAGATGGAGCTTCATGGGAAGATATGACAAGTCCAATATAAATGCTGGTTCATTTCCTAATCGAGAATTCCTCGAATTTTCACGCGGTGACCTCTAACAATTTTAAAAGTCAGTGGAACACTACCATTGACTTTGTTTTTCAAAAGCTTGTTGTTTTGAGTTTGAGATTATCGATTGAGTTCCATTACATGCTTTGCGAAGGAAATTTTTTGGTTTTTTTTCAGTTCAGGTATGGCGGCTTATGCGGCTCTGGTTTCACTTGCAAAAACACTGGAAATTTTCATTCAAAGAGGAGATCGTAGCTCAACGCTATTATCTCTAAACCAAAAACTGCTGACTTTGACTGAGAAATCTGTTGGTTCTTTCAATTCAGATATTGTTTCTAAACTTTTTTCTCTGTCAAATGCCCTGCTGATCTATATTCAGCAAAATCAGCATGAGATTGATCATTCAGATAAACAACATGTCGCATCTATGCAACAAAGAATTGTTTTGTTCCAAGAGGTGTTTGATAAATTTCCTCAAAGAGTTGTGATTTGGGAAGCGAAGGTCGCTTTCTTTGCAAATCATGTTGAGTCGGTCATCGAGCTTCTTTCAGATGGACTTGGGCTTGAAGGGGTGGGAATAAAGGATAAAGATAACTTGTTTCTTCTTACGAGGAAAGTAGGCGAGCTTTTTGACTTAATGTTCGCCGGAGTGAAGAAGGATATGGATGCTGATGATTCTTCTTCACCTATAAAACGCCCACCTGGTAATCTAATCCATGGAAAACAGAGGCTTTTTGGGTTCGACCATCATTTGGTTGAGATTAGAAACCGTCTTCTTTCTCATTTGTCTAAAGTTCAGATTATTCCCATTATTGGCATGGGGGGAATTGGTAAGACTTGTCTTGCAAGAGCTTTATTTGATCATCCTGCAGTTGTTAATTTCTGTGATCTTCGTCGTTGGGTAACTGTTTCTCAAGGATACAACGTTAAGACAATTCTATTAGCCATTTTAGATGATATATCATTAGATGAAATGAATACAAGCATTATAGATTTAGGCATTAGAATCAATCGCCTCTTGTATGGTAAAAGATATCTCATCGTGTTTGATGATATATGGGATTTTAGTGCATGGGATGAAGTGCAGAAATTTCTTCGAGATGATCACAATAGAAGTAGGGTGGTATTAACTACAAGGCATGAAAATGTGGCACGCTATACAAAATCAACAGGGTTCATTCAACATTTGCAGCTTATGAATCAGGAGACAAGTTGGAGCCTACTTAAGTACAGAGTGTTCGGAGAAGAAGAACCTTGCCCTACTGAACTGGTCGAAATCGGACAAAAGATAGCAAATGGTTGCAAGGGACTCCCTCTTGCAATCGTTGTCGTAGCAGGTATTCTTACAAGCATCAATCTTAGTTATGATTCATGGGAAAAGCTAGCAAAAGATGTGAATGAAGCTATTGAAACAAGTGATGATCATTTTATGGATATTTTAGCATTGAGTTATCAGCACCTTCCTCATTATTTGAGACCATGTTTTCTTTACATGAGTGCTTTCCCCAAACGTGACTACATCCCTGTTTCCATTATTTTGAAGCTTTGGGTAGCTGAGGGGTTCCTCAAAGTTAACAGTAAAGCTAAAGATATTGAAGATACAGCTTATGAATATTTAGAGGAACTTGTCAAGAGAAATCTGATCATGACCACAAATAAACGGTACAATGGCAGAACTAAGCATTTTCAACTGCATGATCTCTTGAGAGATTTATGCATAAGAAAAGCTCATGAAGAGATGTTTTTTCAGCCAGGTGAAGCGAGTGCCGTGACACGTAGGGCTACTTTTCACTCAGATGAATCCATTCAGCTTATTAGTAAACAGAAGCTTCTCCACTTTCGTAGCGCTCTATGCTTCTGTAACCACAATGATTTGTTTGCTTGGTTAGAGGGATGTAGGCTTCTAAGAGTACTGGATGCATCAAGGATTCCAATTACAAGTTTCCCTTCTCAAATTATGAGATTTAGTCATTTAAGGTTCTTAGCATTGACACGTACACCAACGGGAGTTTTCGAGGTTCCATCGAGCATATATAAACTTGAAAACCTTGAAACTTTGATCCTCAAGTACCACTACGGTTTTCATGTAGAGAGTAAGTCTTTGATCATGCCTGTTGAAATCTGGAGACTCCCCAAATTAAGGCATCTTTATTTGTATCCTAGATCTGAACTGCTGAATCCTCCAATGGAAAATATCTCATCTCTTGTAAACCTGCAAACTTTGTTGAAAATCAAGAACCTCTGTTGTAGAGAAGATACAATAAAAATGATTCCAAATTTGAGAAAACTGGTGATCTCTTATCAGATTGATCCGACAAAAGAGTCATGGTCAGATTTTTACTTGAACAACCTCAGCTATCTCAGTCACCTTGAGTATCTGAGACTGAATTTTAATACACAAGGGTATGATTTAGAATGGTGCAAAAAGAATCCATTGATGAAGATCTTGACTTTCCCATCAAGCTTGAAAGTGCTGAAATTTGAGGGCGGTGCAGCACAAGCTTCATGGGAGGATATGACAAGGATTTTAGGTTCATTGCCTAATCTTCAAGTACTGAAATTGACATATTTTGCTCTATCTGGAGACGTATGGGAAACAAATGAAGATGACTTCCAAAAACTCAGAGTGCTTGAAATATGCGCCAGTTATTTGAAATGCTGGAGAAGTGAAAGCAGCAATCCTTTTCCAAGTCTCGAGCGCCTTGTTCTCATATCATGTCCTTACCTTATTGAACTTCCTGATGGCATTGGAGATATACCAACCATTGAATCAATAACTGTGGATGATCATCAAGAAGCTATTGTTAATTGGGCTAAACAGATCGAACAAGAGCAACGTGATATGGGAAATAGTTTTCTTCAAGTTCATGTTGTCAACTCTGCAGGTATTTTAAACCTTTAAATGAACTCATAAAGAAGCTTGATTAATATATATATGACAGGCCTAATGGAAGGTGATGAACCAGAGAGCAAGAAAGCTAAGCTTATCAAGATTTGGACTGACAACGCTGGTGATACTGGTACTAATGATTCATTGAAATTTGAATAGAGAAACAGTGATTTAAATATTATTCGATACATAGGAATGATGAAGTTGAGGTTTTTGAGCTTGTTTGCGGAGGATATAGATGGCCTTATACAGATGGCGGAATCATTGTTTTCTGAATTACAGATGGTACTTTGCATCAATCAACTACTGTATAATTTCTATGAAATAAGCTTTTTGAATCATGCTTTTGTTACAGAGCAAGACGCAGGATGGTGACAACCAAGCTTTTTAATAACACTATTTTCTTCCTTGTTCAAGTAAGTTCTCTGGCTCTACACCTTTCGTGCCATTGACGTGTATTTTATCAAACAAAGCAATTGATGCTCAAGGAAGTCATCTTGCAAAAGTCAAGATTATAAGGCCGCTCAACCATTTCAAAGGAGAATCTCATGATATTAACTAACTGGTTCGTAAGGCACCGATGCAACACCCTTTGAAGCATTCTTGGCAAGCCATCTATTGAATCTTTTCACAAACTTCAACATTTACGTATTAGAGAAAAGAAAAACTGCAGGATTTCCTACCCAGATGCATGTTTTTTCATTCATTGATGGAGTTTATTGGGAATCTTATGTGATTACGTATTCAAAAAAATAGTTGGTCTATTGAATTCCTGTTACGTAGGAGCTATAAATTTTCTATGAACTTTTTGTTGTGATATTTATGAATGGCAAGCGAGTTGCAGCCTTCAATCCAGATTCCAAACTGGGGACCGCTTTTTTGGGTAGATCCCGGCCATTTAGCACGTGCGTCGCCCTTGCTGATTGTTTAAGCAAAAACACGTCCAAAATGGTAGGAGATTGGAATGGTCAACTGTTGGGAAATATGCAATTAACATTCCTAGGTTATTTAAAATGCGAGAATAAAAGTATAAACAGTTACCATACAACAAGTTTAACGTATAAAACTCAAGATAGTGAAAAATTAGTGAAACGATCAAATTCAGTATCACTTGAAAAAAAATACAATATATGCATACGAATAGAAAATCCAGAATACATATTTTTCTGACAATTAACCCAAAATCTCCTTATATAAATGCATGGTTGAAAATATTTACGGAAAATATAATATTTTTAATATTACAATTGTATTACTAAAACTATTTATCCTAATCAAATCATATTTGGCGTAATCTTGTTTCTTTGATTGTTAATGCATAGATCGATAATGCCGAGTCTGAATCTAGATAGGTCGAATACTCGTCTAGAATAAACCTGGTAGGCACATGGGGGAGTGCAGTCGGCATGTATGTATGCAAAGGTATTGTCTCCTAATCCAAGATAAGGGCGACGAAGGGTTCAGTGGTTGTTGTGTAGGCTATGGTCGACATTTATGTGGTCGCCTACACTTAGACAAATTCACACATGGACAATTGACCGGTGAGTAAAATATCAACAAAGGTTGTGCCAATCCTAGACGGCGCTAACATGACTTTTAGGCGGGAAAAGTCCATTTTATGGGCTGGATGAGCAATAATTAGAATACGATAAGATATGTAATTTAATATTCTTCATTTTCTCACATAAAAGGAGGAGGTTCAAGGGGATAAGCTTGGAGTGCTTCGAAGTTCTTGATAATGATGTACTCTATGTTTTGAGATAATGAAATCTCTTATTGGGTTTGGTATCATGTAGGTTTTTTTCTCGCATCTCGGGATTCTTACATAAATATTTCGTGTTTTCCTATGATTACCGATTACCCACGATCATTGCAAATTAGATAAATTTAATATTACAGAACCCTTTCTCCCATAATATTGATTATCTAATTTCCATAAATGACTCTCACCCACCATGTTTTAGTTCAATGGTCTACAGATTGTCTCTATCTCATATTCTCATACCATTTCCTTGTCACATTCAGTATTATGTGACAATTTGAAAGATCATGTAGAGAAACCAAAACAATCTCGCTAGTGTGCCTTCGGTTGACAATGACGTAAAAGCACTCAATATGATCAAGTTTGGGGAAAAAAAATTTATTAGCACTGTCAGACACACACATATTATATTAATGTCATTGACTAAATGAACGTAATTGTTATGACACTGAACCAAAAAGTTTTTGCTATATAGCAGTGTGACTTTAATTTGATATAAACTATTATATTTAATAATTATGTATTAACTCATTTAATATATATCTCTAAATGATTAGTATATATATATATATTAAATTATTACCTTATATGTAATTAGTGTATATAGATAGTGATTTGAGTACTCGTCTTCTAATTATGTTGCACCAACAAGGGTATGAGGTGTGACATTTGGGCTGCGAAAGTGCGAGATTCATAAATTTTTTACACATCCGATTAGGGTGCGTAAAAAATTACACATTATATAATAAACACAATGTTTTCATACCGAACGATATACCGGTATACCGTCTGATACGTTGGATAACGGGTTTGATCGGTATTTTTTTCATACTGTTCGATATCGAGTATTATGGTCGGTTTCCGGTTTTTTCTGGATCTGACCCTAAAAACTAATTTAATATTATTTTTTTAAAAAATAAAATATATTTGGTACCGTCTAATATACCGGTTCGGAACTGTATGAAATTACAGACCAGTATGAAAACACAATATGAACAAATTGGATAAATCTAACAAAAAATATTATTTGACTAATATTATCAAAATTGAATTAATTGGAGAAATTAACTATTATTCTTTATTTTGAAAACTCGTACTTTTGTTAAGTATTAACATAATTAATTTTATTGAAAATATATCAATCACTGCAATAATATTAAATTTAAAAGCTGACAATGTTATAATAATAAATCATTTGATTTAACTGCTATTTATAATATAAATAGATACTGACACGGTTATGCCCAGTAAAAAAATTCATCAAGTTTGCCTTAGTTGGGGTGCCATAGCAATAGGAACGAGGAAGTGGTGAGTAAAGATATGCATTTCAAAAATTGCTCCTATGAGAGAGGCTTGCTGAATTTGACCTTCAGCAACTTGTTCCAATCAAAATTATTGGGTTTCCGTTGTCACATAGAAGCCCTTTTGACTAGAGGGTCAGATTTGAATAAGAAAGCTAAGAGTTGATTAAGTAAAAGAAGCATTGTTAAAAAAGCAAAAGGAATACACACCAAGAAAACAGGAGGAGAAAAAAGAAAAGGTAGTGGTTGCTGCTCATTCTGCCAACCAAGAATTGGAATATGTTCCAAATTATATCTAGTTCAACAACATCAATCAAAGTTTTAAACCATAAACTAAATCATCATTTCTCTACTTATACCTTCTGGTCACTCATTTCATCTCGCTTCCCCCAGCTCGACTGTCTCAGCTCTTCTATGCGATTCACAACTTCTGATATTGTCGGACGTCGGTCAGGGAACACGGCGGTGCAATCGATTCCAAGTTGAAGGAGTTGCACCATTTCATCCTCTACATTCTGGTATCGAAGGAGCTCAAGATCAAACACTTCTGAAGTCCATTCTTCTCGTACTACTGATTGCACCCACCTTGGGAGATCAATCCCATCCTCATTCAAAAGGGCATGCGTGGGAGCTTTACCCGTTAGAAGCTCCAATAGTAACACTCCAAAGCTGTAAACATCGGCTTTATGGGAGATTCTGCGAGGATCAGTAACCTCCGGGGCACGATAACCAGTCACTCTTGTGGGAGAGGATGAAGGTCCGACAAGATGGTTGAGTCCAAAATCGGAGACTCGAGACTCGTATGATTTGGTGAGAAGTATGTTAGATGATTTTATGTTGCCATGAGATACATTGGAGCCTTGCAAATGCAGATATTCAATGCCCCTTGCTGCTCCCAAAGCAATGCTGGTTCGAATTTCCCAGCTCAATGGGCTTCTACCCGCTCCTTTGTTCCCTGCAAAACACCAACAATAAGGCCATCAGTATATCGTGAGATCAAAAGAGAAGCTCAAAAGTGCACGACGAAGAAGTGATAATTTACCATGTAGAAAAGAAGAGAGACTTCCCATTTGCATATAATCATAAACAAGAAGCTTTTCTTCTCTACTAAAGTAATAAGCCTGAAGAGGAACAAGATTCTCATGATCCATAGCTCCAACTCCTTCTATTTTCTCTCTAAATTCCCTCTCAGAAAGAGCCACATCCTTTAATCTCTTCACAGCCACTATAGTTCCCACCTCTAACACGGCCTTATACGCCGTCCCAAATGTTCCCTTACCAAGAACCTCTGCTGAAGCCCTTAGCAACTCCTCCAAGTCAAAAACTTTCCATGTATTTTTGAAAAATGTCAGTTTCTTAGGAGCAGCGTTTGATCCACCAGTATCTGCCTTTACATTTCCATTTGTGTTCAATGCAGCCGCAGCTGCAGCATTAGCTGAAAACCCATTACGTACACCTTCATTTTCAGGTTGAACTGTAGGTTTTCCCCTGCCTTCATTTTCTTGATTCTTAATCTCGGCCAAGTCTACGGATCTACCCTTATTTCTACTTCTCTTCCTACAGAAAACAAGAACAACCAGCGACAATAAGATGAAACCCAGAAGAGATCCAATCACAATGCCTGCAATTGCACCAGCAGACAACTTCCTTTTATGGGGGTTTTCCTCAGATGAAATCGCCGGTGCTTCTGTATTTTTGGCAATACATTCATTGTCAAGAGGCTTTCCACAAAGAGAAGTACCTAAAAAAGCTTCCTTCGGCTTTCCGTGAAGCCCACTAGGCACAGAACCATTCAAATTGTTATAGGAGACGTTGAATTGATCAAGATTTGAAAGGCCAATTTCAGGCAAACTACCACTAAACTGATTGTTCTCCAAGAAAAGCGTTCTTAAACGGGTCAAATTGTTGAACCCAGAAGGAAATTCACCCGAAAAATTGTTGGAAGCAAGATTTAATCGAACGAGAGAATGCAGTGAAAATAGAAAAGCCGGTACAGGCCCACTGAACTGATTCCCCTGAAGATAGAGATTTCGAAGCTCCGAAAGATTGGAGAGATCTCTGGGCAGAGAACCAGTGAGGTGGTTGAGACGGAGACTCAGCGTTCGTAGGGAAGTTAAACTTGAAATTGTACCATCAGGAAGAACACCGAAAAGAGAAGCAGCCGGCAAGCGAAGAACAGTGACACGGTTGTTCTCACAGAAAACACCCTGCCAATTGCATGGACTATCAAGAGTAATATTCCAGAAAAGGGTCCGACCACCGACGGCTGAGCGGAGTGCCAAGAGGGCATTCCTATCAGTAGACAGATCTGACGAAGCATCCGGGAAGAAGAGACAAACCAAAAGAAAAAGCAGTAGCAGCATAGAATGCAGCTTCGTGACTGAAATCACAGGCATTGTATATTCACTTCAGTATACTTCTCAAGAAGTTAATTTTCACAATCAAGTACAAGCTTTTCGAGGTGGGGATGGGCGCAATGGAGGAGAGCGAGAGCCATGATTTGGTTAATCTGGTTCGGTGAAGGGCTTTAAGAATCCAGAGTGAGACAGAGAAATCAAAGTGTGTGGCTGTGAAAATGAAATCCTGGGGCGGATATGATATTTTCAAAAGTTGTGGGGGTCGACGGTCAAGCTTCTTCTCTATCCGAGGAAATTTGTTGCAGTTGCAGTTGCAGTTTTCACTTTAGAAATGGATTTATATCTGTTTTCAAAAAATCATTATTTTTTACATTTAAGTATATATTGAAAAAAATTTGAATATGAAATTATAAATGATTGGCAAAATTATTGAGCACAACATTTGATGAATTATTTTAGTATTTTATATATTCTTGAGTGGCATTATTGATTCTGTTAATATAAATAATAATGTCATGAATCACAACGTCCACGTCGTACCTTAATTTCACTTAAAGTATAAGTTTAATGAGGAGTACTAACGCAAATCTGGGAATAATTGCGTGACGTGGCAGCAATAACAATAATTGAGGGAAATAAAGAAATGTAGTTAGACGCGGCACCAAATCATTTATTAATCTTTTTATTTAATCACCACATTTAATGCACAGGTTACATATATATATATCGCTCTTCTATCTTCATAATTTATTTTTTACTTTTTTTCTAAATTTAACACTCCGAGTCCGCACTAAAAAAATAGAACTATTCACAATTTATTGAGCAATGCAAGTTTTTTAAATTTCCGGTTTACTAAAAATTTCTGACTTATCGGATTCGGCCGGTATTTTGCCAAAATACCGATCGGTACGGGTTTTTTCAGGTCGGGCCAGGTTTGCGAGTCGGTCCGAATTTTATATTAAAAAAAATAAAATATGAATATTTTATAATTTAATTTATTTTAATATTCCGGTACATATTCGATACATATCCGATATACTGATCCAATGAGTTTGTCAGTATACCGACCGTTATCGGTTTTTAAAACATTGAGGAATGCTGGTTGGATCTGGATATTTTATGATGTCATTATTATCTATTATTGACAGATAATAATGAAATATGGAAAATACAAATTATATTCAAATATACAGGAAACTAACATATTTACTATATTTTTTTCTAATATATATATTTTATTGTCATCTAAATAATTAGCATTTCATTGTATTTATTATCAATGAATGAAGGATTATGTTTATGGACATGTTCATACTTCTATCTTAAAGTGATTTGGTAACAAGTCCATGTGTTATGATTTCATCGGTTTTTCTACCACAGCTTCCTATTACGAGTCCTCTGATACGTGTTTATATCATCAAAACTTATATTTGAACTATGATGTTTTTAGTACAAGACATCGACACTTTCTTGCGGTGATTTCTTCAGAGTCAGTTGAACGTAAAAGATATTCTGATTCTGTTAAAAACTCTTTATGGCAAGATGCGACGAAAGTTGAGTTAGAGGCACTTGAAAATAATCACACTTTAGATTTCGCAAAGGTTGTCCGATGGAAAACATAATTTATGATGCAAATGGATATATCACATCAAATGCAATGTTGATGGTTATATCAAACGTTATAAAACATGATTAGTCATTTTGTGGAACACACAACGAGAGAGAGTTTATTATAAGAGTGATGTTTGTAACTAGTACTCAAACTTTATAATGGTACAAAAGCGATATCCCCAAAGTTTTTAAATTGCATATAAAGTCCCCGAAATTGATAAAATGTGTATCGTTGACTCCTCAACTTTTAAATATTGTAAATACCATGCACTCAAAGTTTAAAAATTGCGTAGTTGGCTCCCGAACTTTCAAAAACTTTTATATTTGACTCTTGTATTCGTTAATATTTTAAACGTCTCCATAGTTTGTATTTGACTCATTAACCTTGAAAACATATAATGAATATGTCTCAAAACTTTGAGAATCTTGAAAATAACATATAAATTATCAAAATTACTTATACGAAAAAATCGAAAAACCTCTACTATTCACTCTAGGATCATTCTTGAACGGTTTTGAAATTTCGAGGTTTGTTATACATTTTACAAAATTTTGTACATTATTTTTACACTATTTTAAATATTACGACCAATGACGCAATTTTCTCTAATAATATATATTATATTTTTAATATATACACATATAATAATACTGCCTCGTAGATTGATTTAGGTGGATTTAAACAAATGAGTTCAAACTTGAACATTTTGATACACTTAAATGGAAGATTCAAATTAGATATTATAGAACTTTATCTTTGAGTCCTTTGCAGTATCTCTCTCTAGAAACTTCTTTTGACTCTCTTTTTTATATTTAAATACAAATATATCATGAGTCATAACTAACAGGAACAAGGACTGGGCTTCTAACTTTTTATATATTGCCCCCGACCATTACTCAATATATTATTTTAATAAAAAGAGCTATACAATATTAATTTCAGATATTAATTATATAATAAATGGAGAGATATTTGATTTTTGAAGTACCAGGGATACAAATGTAATTTTGGTTATGGTTGTAAAAATGACAGAATAAATGGTACCACATGAATGATGTTGCATCTGCTTTTGGGCATATTTAATGTATCGTGCAATTGCAATCCAACTAACAATTTTCAATATTATCACATGAAAATAGCCCAATAATGTCCTAAACCATAATTCCCCTAATTAATTCATCAAATTTTTCATAAGGTCATCGACTGTTAATTGTTATCACCAATTTTATCGTTTTATTTAATTTCAATTTCAAAAATTAATAATGGCATGAAACAACCAATTTATAGTGATCAGTTATCACACTGAATATTATTGTTTTCGTGCTCATTTTAGAGTTACATTGTTATGTCATCCATAATATTGATTTCATTAAAATTTTGCCAAATTAATTCATGGAATTTCTTATCATGTCATCATTATCACCAAATAAGGATATCTATATAGTTGCTATTGTTAGAATTACTGGAATTCTATATCGGAAATAGCACAGCGGAAGTATACTTGAGTTCATAATCTCGACGAATAATCTGAAGAACACCGGAAACTGGAATGAATGATCTTCAGCCTGATCGTAAGAAGATGGCCAGATGGGGAGCGGAACGGATTCTCCTTCTTACTCAGACTGGGACCACACCTCATATTTATAAATAAAGTTTGGACTAATTGTAAACCACCCATCAAGAAATTGCAATTGAGTCCTCAGGAATTCCATACATTAATAATTGGTCCTCACATTATAATATTAAATTACTATGGTCTATATCATAAATTGATCACCAAATTAGACCATTAACCTTATTACGGTAACAATAAATGTGAACAAATACTTACATGTACGTCCACATATTTAATAGTATATCTAAGAAGATAACACATAATATTAAGTCCACATTATTAGAATAAATATTCTAACAGCTATCACCAATAAGTATTTTTAAATTTAATCACTTTTATAAATTATGATATACTCCATAACTTAACACAATTTGGATGATAATTGAAACCATATATTTTCATTATATTTCTTGTCATATATCAATGTCCTATTTGTATTACTATTTATATTATAATTTAAAAAATAAAATATACCTTGAATTTACATAACACTATAATTATTCTAAATACACTACAAATTAAGTGCATCAAATTTGTATTATTGTCAATTTTAATCCTTATAAATAAAATTACTTCTAAATTTACAAATATATTTATGTTGATATCTCTAACTATAGTTAATTTTATTAAAAAAAGTTCACATTTAGAAATGCTTTTATATCGGAGAGTCATCCCTATATTGGAAATTCCCAACGGTAACAACTCAAACTCTCCACAGATGAGCTTCTTCTTCAACGGCCAGATCTAAGGCACTCTCTCTGGTATATCGCTCATATTATTTGATAGTTGATACATAATCATTGGGTTGAGTTAGCTTCCAAATTTTAAAAATAATAAAATAATGATTATTAATTTTTTAAATATATATATTTTCTTTGCTAAATGATATACAGTTCAATATATCACACGCATATACTCATACAACTAACAAATTTCTCACTACTATAAAAACATTGACATTTAATCATTTCATATTTTGATATTTATCTATTTATGTTTTATATGAAAAAAATACAAATCAAACATTAAAAAAATATTGTTAATTTTAATAATTTGAATTTATGCATCACTAATAAAATGAATTAGTCAAATTGAAAATCTCAAAATCCAAAAGTACTAAATAGATGATTCTAATATTGGAGATATCCATCACAAAACATGAAATAAATAAACCTTTAGGGGTAATTTTGTTAATAAAGACCATAATTGATAATAATACAAAGTTGAATACTTATTTAGTAGTATTTTTAAACGAAAATAAAATTACAAGTTTAATAACTTAAGGAGTAAACTAGAATTTATTCAATAAATAGTTTATATAATTATTCTTTTATGAAACATATTATAATCTGAACAAATACGTATATTGACCTGCAGGTCACCATCCACAATTTCCAATATCGCCCGATATATCAAGTTGAGTACCGGCATCAGCTCACGCTATTGCACCCTTTCACTACACTCACTGCCTTGCCCCTATCTTAGTGTGATTTTATGTATAACATAATATTAAATTAATTTCATATAAGATTAATCTAACAATTTAAAAATAAAATGAGGTTGTTTGGTTTACGGTGGCCGTCGCGGTGCGGTTATCGCACCGTCATTTTATTTTACATTACCAAACAATTGGGTCAATTGTGGTGATCGTACCGGAGTTTTTGGCGGTAATGTGGTCATGGATTGATACGTATGGTCAACCCATTATGATTTCGTAAATTTCAAAATTACCCTTCAAAATTCAATTAATTACTTTAAAACCAAACCCTAACCAATTTTATTTTTATTTCACAAATCTTACACCATTTTTACAAAGTTGTGATTCTACATTTTTAGGTTTCTTTTTGCAAGGTACATATTTGATTGTATAGATTTCTTTTCGGTTTTTTTTTCCGTTTTTTTCTTTTCAGTTGTTCTTCCGATTGTTTATATTGGTTGAAACATTCATAGTTTGGTTGTTTTTTATTTCTCCGGATTTGATATGCCACTTTTAAAAATATTTTGACTTGTTTTTGTATTTATACTGTATGAATATGCTATTAGAGTTGTTACTGAAAGTGTATTTTAGCGGACAGTAGAACAAATGGACAATTTAGACGGTAACACCCACAAAATTAAAAGTGTAGCAACTTGGGATAGACGATTAACAGATGCATTTGTTCGATTCTGTACTATTGAAGTTATTAAAAGAAATAGACATTTTATTAAAATCATGGTACGATCACCGTAGTTTTTTCAAACAGTTTTCTAAATCACGATCATAATTATCACGGTAATCTCAACTCATGGTATGATCACCGCACCTCACCGTGATTTTGAAAAGTTAAACTAAACAACCCCAATATGTTTCGGGTTGGTACACAATATGACCTGTATCAGTATGAATCTTATTTGTTATTATATAAAAATAATTTTAAATAAATATTGTATTATTATTATTTAAAAGTATAACAAAAAGTTTTTAAACTATATCGAAAGTTTATATGAGATATGAAAAAGGGTGATCAACAAAAAATATCATTAACAAGAAAATTAAAATAATATGTTGAAAATAAATAATATCTTTTAAAAAGATAATATTTTCCCTAACGGATAACCAAACGGATACTTGGTAGATAATTAGATAGATTACCAGATAGATAACCATACTGGTAACTAGACGGATAACCATATGGATAGTGAGACAGATATTACTAAAAACGCTATCCGTCCTAGTAAAAAATGTTAGTTAATTTTAAAACCGCTACTCCCCATCCCGCCACCTGTTTAATTATATAAATGCACCTAAACGCGGTGATTAACCATCGGTCAGTGGGGCGGATAAATCATATTGTCATCCATATATAATACGTCAGTATATTAGTCATACCGATCGAACAGAAACAAAATTCAGATCTATAACAAAACATTGGTAACTATAAAGATATGATGATACAATGAGATAATGTTAATTTGATTTCCCTATAGTAGTTTGAGCCATAAATAGAGGGGGGTGGGGAATGCATTTAATCATAATTAAACAAATTAAAGGGATTCCTTTTTAACGAATGGTGAAATTATGTGGAATCTTTAGTCGTAAATATCTAATAAATTAAATAGACTAGACCACCTTACCTACTCTCTCCTCTCCCCCCAATTTATATCCCCAATAAAGCACATACTAAGATATTAATTTAACAACAAGATACAACAATGATTCCCATATTTTTATTCATTTAGTCATTTTAGTAACCAAACTTTTTTATTCTAGCACTTCTAATCTCCAAATTATATTAAAAGCAAATAATATATTTGTATTTTGAGTAATTCATTAATATCAGTGCTTAAAGTTTCATATGTATATCAAAGTAGATTTTCAATATTGACAAAACACATTCTTAAATGTTGGAGATTAGTTTCAAACTTGGGTGATTAATTAAACTTTGATATTAGACTTACTCTAACGCGGACGGTACGTCTTCCATATGGGTGCCCGTGGTTACTTGGGCGTCCATGTGGTCGCGGAACAATACGTTCCGCAGATAGGGGCTTGTCCGTCCTTTGTCCGCGGAACGTAATGTTCCCTTTAATTTATTTATACAACATAATTTTTAATAATTTAAATTAAAAAATATATTAATATAAAAATATTATAAAATTTGTTATTTTATTTTGATAATATAAATATAGAATTTTATATGAAATTTAGCCATTTCGAAATGTAGATATTCAAAAAGAGTATGAAGTAGTAAAAAGAAATACAATCGAAACTTTGAAACATAATACATACAACGATGCAAATTAATAAATAACGTTTAAACGCCGAGATCGTCAAAATTTTAAAAATTAAAATGTAATATATTTAATGATAAATTAAATCATAAATATATAAAGTTGATGAGATAGAAAGATAAAATGAAATTTGGAAAGAGAAGATGATGTGGATGAAAGAGAAATAAAAAATGATGTGGATGAGTGAGAAATTTTAGAAGTGAAAAGAGAATATGATGTAGATATGAGAGATTGATGATGTGTAGAGAGATTTATACGACGGAAATGGTTTTGATTGCGAACAAGGTTACAAAAATACAAAATGGAAAAACTAAAAATGTCAACCATAGATGAGTAATCAAATTTGTAAGAAAGTACCAAACTTTGAGAATCATATAACCTATTTGTTCTCTCAATTTAATCAACATTTACAATTAAATATAATTATAGTTTAATGATATACATCTAGAGTAACAAATTAAGGGTTAACTCTCTATGACACTATAAAAATTGAATTGAAGTTATATATTATCAAAAAACACAACCGAAATATGCATACCGACTATACTCTTGGTATGAAATATGGTTCTCTCCATCCATAAAACTATATATTCTAATAAAATAAATGAACGTCAATCACTATCGTTACAAAAAAATTAGAATAAGTATTGGAAAAATGAAATTGAAATGTAGGATCATAAATATATAAAAATAAAAAACACAAGTGGAAAGCTCAGCACTGCAAGTTAAAGCTAAAGAAGAAACAGAAACGCATTCATTAATTCACTTTGAGCCAACTGAAAGACAATGATCTAATCTAGTGTTGGGGGAGAATGGGTGGCTTTTCCACCATGTCGTACTGGAGAAGAAAGTTATCCTGCACATTCAACCACATTTCAATCTTTGCACATGGAAAAACACATCTTAACGAGTTACTGATAGAGAAAAACCTTGCGAATCATCTCCCACGTATTAGGATCGAAGCAAACATAGGAGCCTCTCTCGTATGTATTTGTTATTAGAGCAGGATCAAAGTTAGGAGCTCTTGTCATCCATAGTCTCAGCTCCTTATGATGGAACCAGCCCCTATTATATCTGCACACAGTATGTAAAGATTAAGATCACTGTACGAGGTTAAAAAACAGTGATGCAGCAAGCGAAACCACGTACAGTTCATTCCCAGCGAATAGTTGAGCCTCATCCTTTGGCATACTGCAAAGGGTTAGAAGTTACAAACACAGCTTATCCATTTGAAAATTCAATTAGACAGAAAAAAAACCTATAAAAGACATAGAAGAGTGTCTCTATCCGGAACTTGGAGAAGAATGCTTGCTGCAGATAAACCAATATTACATTAATATAAAATGGTTAAAAATAATTATAATACTCACACTTAAAGGTTGTGGTTGCTTAGCATAATAACACGAGGGCACGGCGAACTCAGGATCTCCTTTGGCAGGCTCTTCTGACCAAGGGGAAGCAAATGTTTTGTGGAGACTTTCAGAAGAACTTAAGTTAAATCCTAGAGTTGTCAGGTCAATTCCAAGTGCCAGAGATGCCAAATCAGGATCACTTGTTCTCATGACATTTAGTAAACCACGTAAGCCAAATGGGTCTGAAGCTGGTTGAACGGTTGAAAGGGACTTCATTTGATCTCTATAGGGCTGACTAACAGGTGACATTTGTTGAAGGCGAAATTGAGACTGAGTTTGATGCTGTGAGAATTGCTGCAGAACTGCGTCATAGGACCCTCCTATGCCAGATACTGGTCCTGAAGAATTCAGCTGTCTCAAACCTACCCCAGGTGGTCCGCTGCTCTAGAAACATAAACAAAATAAAAGGAAATAAGGAACAGCAGCCAAAAAAGTAAATAGAAATATTGAGCATTACAAATAAACAGCAAAAGGGAGTCTTATGTAATTAGGCTGCACAAGAATTGTGTATTAAAAAACTACATTAAAATAATGATTTGACGGTTCGAACTTACCAAATTTAAGGCTAGAATACTTGTTAAACAAAACAAAGAATCAAAGTAATATATGAAAAATAAACCTCAACAAAAACGTCAATGCAGAAAATATTAGCATACCTGTGAATGAAAATTCGAATTCAATGAAGGAAGGATCTCTTGACCATGTAAATGGGGAAAATCCTGATTATTGACATTGGAAAAGGGCCCTCCACTGCCACTAGCTGAGGGGGCATGTTGTTGCTGCTGCTGTGGCCAATGCGATGAGTATGTTGACATTAAGTTGTGACCGGAAGACCTTCCCATCTGCATTCATTATGTAAGTTATAAATGGTGACAAAAGATGTAAAATGGATTCAGATCTTAGTCATAATAAGTTCCTACAGAGAAGTGTTGAGGCTGCATCATTATTGGTGCAGAACTATCATGAAGTTGTTCTTTTTGGTGTAGCTCCACAGAAAAATCGTTATTGATTCCTGAAAGAAAACTAATATTACTTCAATGGATCTTTTTTGTAAACTAACTGGAGACAATAATGTTCTCTCCAGGATATTGCATTGGATTCTTGGTACATATAGAGAAAACATTGCATGCAAAAAGCGTAACGGGATATACAGGAACATGATATTTCATCAAAGGAGAGGGACATTATTCCCATATTGATTGTAAGTTCAAAAATCAAAGCATGCATCGATATCGACAGAGTGAATACTGAAAGAAAAGTCTAACAGCAGACTGGAATAATCAAAGACATAATAACTGACACTCCAGTTTGCTTGGTGCGCTTTACTGGAGCACAAAAAGTAGAGAACATTGTGTTTTCTATAAAGAATAGCAAAATGCACAAATATATATGTAATATGTGAACAAATTAAGGTGCAATGGAAAATAAAATAAAAATAGATGTGATCTTAAAATATAAAAAATAGCATATAGAAACCTTTAGATCCCAAGGCTGGAAAATCCTCATTTAATATGCTGAATTCTTGATTTTGCTGAACAATAGGATTAACACCTTGCTTACCCAAAGAACCTGAAACATGTCAAATGTGATTTCATTCACAAGATACTGAATGGTGAGAAATGTGCTATGAATACAAGAACCATAATAAATTACCCAGTTGTCCTTGAGGTCCTCCAGATGAACTAGGGCGACTTGTCAACTGAGGGAAATCAATCATATCAAAAGAGGCACCGTCACTGGAATTCACATCATTCAACATACCCATGCTAGAATAATTATTCACTTGTTGAACATTGTTCTGTGATAAACCCGCAGTAGGATAGTTGTTTAACATTGACAATACCTGTAGGTTACCTGAAAATAGCAAAATCTTGCATGACATTCAATACTACAGCTTAAAGATTTATAAACACGTCTAATTCATATTAGAGTGCTACTAATTCACTTCCATAAAAATGAAAGGGAAACAAACAATTGTGATGAACAGGAGAATGAAAAAATAAGTAATCCATTCTGGCATTCACAACACAAAAATAAGTACTTCGATTTTATAAAATTTTTTATCTAAGTTAACCATAACAAGTTTTTGATAAGGCTAACTGTACGTAGTATATTTGGATTTTACATGGGACTATAGAAGTAATATTAAAATTAAGTAAAGGTTAACTTAAATAATATCAAAGAAAAAGTCATGAAATTGAAATAATGCTCATGAGAAAATGAAAAAAAGTAAGCATTGGTTATCGGTAGAATAAATTACTTACTGGTTATGGCACCTTGTTGAAGAACATTTCCCATCATTCTATTTTGTCCCTGAACATTCAGGTTCCCTGTACTACTGTTATTATTTAAATTTATGCGTGCAGATAATCCAGAGGCAGGTAGTCCACTTCCTGAGCTAATATTTCTTCCAATGTTGCCAGAGCCAACTATATTCCCCACTGTGTTAGTGATTCGAGGACCAGAATTTCCAAGATTAGGAGACAAAGCTAGATTTGGAACATTAGTTCGATTAATGGTCGCAGAAGTTTGTAGAATTCCAGGAACTGAACCACCAACCCCATTAGTGCTACTGCCATATCCTTGGTTTCCAATGACACTCATACCACCTCTGTTTACCATTACATGAGAATTACCATGAGACATCTGCAAATCCAAAGGTTAGAGAATATCGAGTTTTCAACTGAGGGAACATAGAAACTTTGACCTAATATTCATATATAAGGTGCCATTGTTGTAAAAATATAATTACTTTAACTAAATCAAGTATATGTTACCAAAACGATGACCCTTACCTGAGAAAGGGCAATTGGAAGGTTATTTGATGAAAATCGTCCGGTGGAAAGGTTACCAACAGCTTGTTGGACCCCACTTGATGGAATGTTATTCATATTAGAACTTCTGGCTCCAAGTGCACCAGGCATGTTCGGAACATTAAAATTTCCATGAATGTTAGGCAGCCCTTGCACATTTCCTACACCATCGTAACTTATGAAGTAAAATAACAGGTTTTTTAACAAATTCCTGATTTAACACAGAACTCACCAGAGTGATGAAAAGCAGAAGAACCAGAACCAGATTGAACAGAAAAGGGTGAAGGAAATGCACGAATAGAGCTGTCAGGAATGCCAGAGGTGGATCCATTGAGTGAAGACTGCATGATAACGCAGAATAAAAATGGAAACCAGCCTCATGTACAAGCAAAGTGGATCAGATAAAAATAGCAAGAAAGCGTGCATCGAATGCATTCCATGTCATTAGATCAAGGAAAAAACCAAGTCATGAGGCATAGAGGCAGACATTTAAAAGTATAAAAAGGTCATATTAACGATAATCAATAAAATAGCAATGTATTTATAATTATTATCGAAATGATAGAGCAGTACATTAATAATTCCAGACATTGCAGCGAGGTCAAAAGGAGGGTGCAAACTCTCCTTTACAAATCTCTTCTTCCTTGTTTCATTCAAAAGCTCTTCACTATTAAGCGTAAGGAAATTACAACGAATCTGAGAGAAACATGAAGGGACAGCAAGTCAATCATAATCATGAGGTAACCAGAAATACAAAAAACAAATACGCACACATATAACCACATCAATAAAACTTCTCCACGTACAGCTAAAATAAAAATACTCGTATTCCAACAGAGAAATGTCAATTCTCCATAAAACATCCAGACCAGAGTCCGGCCCCCTCGAAATCCTCAAGCACAAAACAATAACCGTAATTTCACAGCAAAAAACGAGTGCAGGATCCAAATCACATAAAAAAGACATTCCACAAACAAAAAATTGCCCCATCGAAACCCCACATAAGAGAACAATAATAATGATTAAAAGGCAACCCGACTTCCGTCTGCAACACAGAAAAAGAACGTATTAAAACCTACACAATTACCGTTAATTTACGAAGGAAAGTGAGCACCCGGTGATTTACAGATCCCAGCTACTAGGGTTCAAGGGGTAATGAAGAAATGAAACGATGAGATGAATTAAGAAGCTTTATCAGTAATAAATATGAAAAGTGAAAAATATAATTAACAATTATTTTATATTATATATGAAAAGTGAGTGCTATCGATTATAATTTAAATTGAGAGTTAGTGAATCAATATTAAAAGTAGTTAATATTATCGATTAAGATATCAATTTAAAAGCCATGTTACAAAAATTATAATAAATAAACCAACAATATTTATAACAAAAATTTATAAAAATTTAATTTTATAGGATAAGCTCAAAAATTTATTTTTTTTATACCAACTATTGAACATATTTATTATAATTTTATAAGTAATATCTCAAATGAATGTTTATTTATCTAATTTTTAAGATAAAGATGCAATAATTATGGTAAAACACTAATTCCAATTATTTCAAAGAAAAAAAATATTCAATTTTTTATTAGTACTCCATAATTTCTTGGACTATATCATCTATATTACTATAATTGAGTTTCTAAAATATATTTTCACCAACAGCTCCGTAGCTTTCATTTCCAATATTTATAATTTTGTATTCTTTCATTTCTATTATTATCATTTTTATTCCACTTATCATGAGTAATGTGCAATCATTTCCATCTTGTGCACATGTCCTCTTTAATTGTAGGTATTCATTTTGTAATTCCCGGTTCATACCCACAGAAACTCTTTGTCTGAAGTTTTTCTCCCCAACTTTTAGTCCTAATTTTACTACGTTTATATTGTTTGTATCAAATTAGAATTCTTGGTCAATCTCCCTATTGCATAGACGTATTTCTATCAAGGTAATATCGTCATTTTTATTTTAAAAACTACTACTTATTTATACTATTCATATATGGAAAGACACTATAGTCTTTTTAATTTTATTGAAAATACATGAGATCATAAAAAATACTACCGATTATATAACCATCCAACTGTAAGTGTGACTATGTATCCCCAACCTATGACATTGCCCAATTTTCGGTCAATGAAAGCAAGAGTATTATTTTAATATTGCTTACAATATAGATTCTTCATATTTGAAAGAAACAACCAACTCCATTCAATTGAAAAGCCCAGAACTACTTCTTCAAAAGAATGTTGTCCGTTAAGGGCCATAGGATCGGGTACTTTGCCACATGAAAATTCACATACTAAGCCATGTTGGAATTATGTACTTTGAATTATGTTTTTTTATTCCATAATTTCCTATTTTGCTATAATAATGCCAATGTTCTTCCTTAGATACAATTTTAAAATACGGTATACTACCTAAGAGTAATACATATTTCAATTGTATGTAATATATTTATTATTTTTGTAGTTTTTTCAATTGTTCATTGTAATGACAATGTTTAAACTTCTAATTCTTTTACAGTGCAACATCAAAGAATACATCGATCAAAACACTCTCAAATATTACCCAATATTCTCCTTTCTTGAAACATAATTCATATGGGCATTGCATACAATCCATCAATGTATTCCTTGTGTAATGTGTTTGTGGTGTATAACGATTGGTTCTCCTAAAATTTGAGAATGAATAGAATTTGTACAGTATTTCCATTATTTTTGAAGATTGCATGTGTGATTGCAATGGAAATAAAAATGACAACTCTAATAAGCTATGAACAAATGAGAATTCCCAAAATTCTCCTTCATTGTTTCTCCACCCTAAGGGTATCAACATCCTTGTCCGGACAAACATGACACTCTCTCTCCACGTCATCTTTCTCTTTCTCTACATAATTTTTTATCAATTATCAAAAGTAAAAACAAAATAATATTAAACATATTTCCTTTTATCATGCAATCTTGTCCGGACATTTATATTTTTTATTTTCATCTACTATTTTTAAAGTAATTATGTAAAATATTTATTCATAAAATAAAGAAAACACTTATTATTCTTATTAGACGACATCATAAGACTAAACACAAAATGAAAATTAACTACCGAACTTAGCCCAAATATGCTCAATTAGATTAGCTTTTAGTCGTCGATGGGCTCTAACTTCCCTAGAGCTAATAGATCGTGTTAAATATGTTTGAAATGATAGACCACATTGTTCAGCTTGAGAGCGAGATTGTTCCATATCACCAATTTCTTCGTATTGTATTGGATCCGGAGTAGTAAGGTGTCATTGATCTTCGACAATCATATTATGTAATATAATGCACGCATACATGATATTTGCTAGAGTTTGTTGATTCCATACACGACCTGGTGTGGTAATAATGCCAAATCTAGCCTATAATATTCCGAAAGTTCACTCAACATCTTTTCGTGCACTTTCTTGATGGGTTGCAAAGAGTTGCTTTCTCGGTTTGAGGTAGAATGATAGATTTCATGAATACTGGCCACTCAGGATATATTTCATATGTTAAATAATACCACATATTGTAAACATTACCATTTATTGAAAATTGAACCCCAGGTGCTACTCCGATATGTAAATCATCAAATAGAGTTGAGTGATTTAGAACATTCATATAATTATTTGCACCAGATGTTCCAAAAAAGGAATGTCAAATTCATGTGTTTGCTGAAACGATCACTTCTAGTATAACTGTAGGATATCCTTTGTCGCCCCTAACATATTGTCCTTTTCAACCTACATGACAATTTTTCTATTTCCAGTGCATACAGTCAATACTCCCAAGTATACATGGAAATCCACACTCTTCACTCCAAGCTAGCAATCATTGAATATCCTCTGTGTTGGGGCGTCTCATATATTGTGTCTCATACACGGTGCGAATACCTGACACAAAATGCCTAAGACAAGCAAGTGAAGTAGATTCACCAATACTAATGTACTCATCGTATGCATCAGCACAACATCCATGTGCCAACATTCGCATAGCCGTGGTAAACTTTTGAAGTGATGAGAGAGGAACGACTAGTGGCATATACCATTTCTTGAAAATAAGGATCAACATCTTGTACCATAGCGACAATACGCTCGAACAATGAGCGAGACATCCTAAATCGTCGGTGAAATTGTTCATCGGTATAATTTCGGTTCACTGAGAAGTAATCAGCAACAAGTCGAGCATGTCCAGACTCGTGCTCCCGTTCAATAACCTGGCGCTTCCCTTTAGGTTGTCTTCTTTGATTAGATGAGTCATCTGATGACTCATCCTCCAGAATATATTCGATTGCAGGCGACACAAGATCATCGATATTCCCCATTTCCCAAAAGCCATGCAATCCTACCGGAATATCTCTGCGAGAAATGTGTGCAGTTTTCATTGACTCACATCTCATTTAAATAACACAAAAAACTTGGTTGGTGTGGATTGATAGGTGTTGAATGGAAGGTGAAGATTGGTAGGTGTGGAACGATAGGTGAAGATGGGTAGATGCGGATTAATAAATATACAATAATCTAATTATATAAATCAAAGTTATATTATCTATAATTTTAGTAATTACATGAGCTTATTTACTTCATTTCATATCTGTTAAATATAATTGCATGATTATCATCATTCAACTAAAGAAACATATCACACGTAACAATAAGCAACAACCCAAAAGTATTCAAAAACTTTCAACATTCACAAAATATTCCAAAAACTTAAAAAAAATTACGGATCGTTGTCATCATCGGCAAGGTTTACGCTTGGCTGGGTAGTTGTGGAGCTAGAGGAATACGTGAACCCAAAGAGAGCACGGGATGATGTTTCATCACATAACCTCTTCTGGCTCTCACACATCTTGCTTGTATCGATCTCAATCAACTTCCTAAGCTCGTGGGCGGAGGTGATTGCATTATGAGCATCAATTTTGGTGATCCAGTTTTTTACCATGTTCAATTATTCTTGCCTCATAAGTCACAAGAGCGGCTTTCTTTTCAGATGACATTGGGGTCTGATCACTACTTGTGGACATATTACTTTTGTGCTTTGCTGCTTTCTGTCCAATGGGGTGCTGCTCAACTAGAGGACTACAATCGTTTTCAGGAAAAACCTCTGATGATTGCACCGAAGATGTAGCCTTCATTCATTCTCTCATTTGTGTACATGACCCGGTCCTTGAAACACCATTATCAACAACCTACATTTTAAAAAGACAAAAAATATGATCTAAGTAAAACACAAATCATAATTTCAAGGTAAATACACTTAAATTCACCGTCTTCCATTTTGGTTGATCCTTTAGAACCTTTCAAGCTTGCAAGTAAGGAAATGATTTTAGAAGTTCTTTTTTATATAGAGCTATGACTTCCTCAATATAGTCATAACTATTATAACCATTTGGTTTCGAACGAGATATTTTATCATATTTTCCACAAAAATCATGAACATCCTTACTAATGTTTCTCCATTTCTTCCTCAATACCTTCGAGTCACGCACTCGCTATTTTCCCATCAATAGTAATAGCTTCACAATAATATGTAACTACTCCCTTTCAAAACGAGTCAGCTATTTGAGAATTTCCAACTATTGAGTCCACATATGTGTTTAGCCAAGCTGATATGAGAAGTTCAACCTCATTGTATGTCTATATTTGAGAAGCCATTCAATAACTACAATAATATAAATAGATGAAACAACAATTGACTAATATAATTAAATTTATAAGTATAATGTAAACTGCTTTGAAAATTACATACAATTTTATGAAACATAAAGGAACATTGACATTAGTTAAAAAACCAAGAAACACAAACATAGCAAAAAATAAACTTTACGAATAACAAGAACCCCTAATAATTTTAAGAATATATATAGATAACATGAGAAAAATCGTATTCTTGAGATAACAAAACAGAATGTTTAACAAAAAAATGAATCAAAGAAAATAATTTGATATATAATATGATAATTAATTTAGATACAATACCAAATGCTTTTGCCTTACAATATTTTATTGTGATTCTACATAGCAATATGTTACTGGATTAAAAGCATCCAACCTAAAAAATTTCAAATTTCAAAATTTTTTAAAAGCATCCAATCGTATTATACAATACATATGTGGGCTTTATTCCAGCAATACTATATTTCAAGTGTTTTTCTAATTTTATTTGTTTATCTCATTTTCTTTGTTTACCATAAAAAAATATAACTAATTTTCTATTGGATCAAATCAAACAATTAAATTACATAAAAAACAATACAATACTCAAAAAATTGAAATACTCAGTAATATTAATCTCTCTAAACATGGAAAATCAAAAAAAATAAATTAAAAGCTTGCCAAAATCTGAAAATGATGCATAAGATATTGGGTTTTGATGAGAGTGCTTTGGCCCATATTAACCTGTGGGTTTTCGTTCGAATTTTGATGAGCATATGATTTGTATTCCTTGAACAAAGACATCGGGCATAGGTTTTGAGGTTGTTTTCGGGGAGAGACTCTTGCAAACCCTATCTAAAATGCATTTGTTTATTTAAAAGGCATTAAAATAAAATAACGGAATTCCAACATGACGTAAAGGAAACTAACTATTCAGTGAACGCAACCTAGTCCGGACAATGGATGAAACATTGTTGGCCGTCCCATCAGATGGGCGGCCAACGATGTTGATGCCCTAAAAATCTCCTGACGGATACTGCAAACCTTGTAGTGTAATTCAAGAATACTATCACTTTAATCGATTAGATATTAGGTTTATTGTATCGTAAATTGTATGTGCCTAACTCAACGAATACGGGTATAAATCTCGGGTTGTATTACGTTAGCATTATCGAATCAATATATCCAATTTCTAGTTTTATCTCTCTACGGGATTCTCTCCCTTCTCTCTATCATTCTCGTTCTCATTCCTCCTTTTTGCTGCCTCCCCCTTCGGCATTCGTCCGTCTACTCCTCCCATCATTTCTACCTCACTTATTCATCTTCTTCCCCGTCACAACCTAAAAACGTGACAAATGGTATCGCAACAGTCGTATCCTAAGGACGGGAAAACGAAGTCGGGTTCTTCTAAGACTAGAAAACCTAAATCATGTTTTTCTCAACCTAAGATTCGAAGTTCTCCGATCTACGCTAACATCCGCTGCGGTTTATGTTTGACGTTCGATTACGAGTGAAAAAAATTCATTTTCGTTTTCATGGCCCGAAGATCTCAAATCTAATATTTTGCTACTGTATCGTTTTTGTATTTGACCTGATACTTTATAACTTGGGTCACTATTTTATATTGCTTTGCTTGCTGTTAATGGTATTTTGGCTATAGCTATATTTTCAAAGCAGGGGAAGAAATGCAGTTAGGTTTCGGTGTGTTGAAGAAAAGCAGAGATAAAACACAAAAAGATGATGGTTCCCTGCTTCTTAATTCATACCAGAGTCAAGACCTGTGCAGCTGTATTATAATCTATGTTTTAGTTATGTTTTATGTTTTATGTATTATGATACTTGGGGTCAACGATCGTTTTAAGAGATAAATGCAGTTAGGTTTCGGTGTGTTGAAGAAAAGCAGAGATAAAACACAAAAAGATGATGGTTCCCTGCTTCTTAATTCATACCAGAGTCAAGACCTGTGCAGCTGTATTATAATCTATGTTTTAGTTATGTTTTATGTTTTATGTATTATGATACTTGGGGTCAACGATCGTTTTAAGAGATAAATGCAGTTAGGTTTCGGTGTGTTGAAGAAAAGCAGAGATAAAACACAAAAAGATGATGGTTCCCTGCTTCTTAATTCATACCAGAGTCAAGACCTGTGCAGCTGTATTATAATCTATGTTTTAGTTATGTTTTATGTTTTATGTATTATGATACTTGGGGTCAACGATCGTTTTAAGAGATAAATGCAGTTAGGTTTCGGTGTGTTGAAGAAAAGCAGAGATAAAACACAAAAAGATGATGGTTCCCTGCTTCTTAATTCATACCAGAGTCAAGACCTGTGCAGCTGTATTATAATCTATGTTTTAGTTATGTTTTATGTTTTATGTATTATGATACTTGGGGTCAACGATCGTTTTAAGAGATAAATGCAGTTAGGTTTCGGTGTGTTGAAGAAAAGCAGAGATAAAACACAAAAAGATGATGGTTCCCTGCTTCTTAATTCATACCAGAGTCAAGACCTGTGCAGCTGTATTATAATCTATGTTTTAGTTATGTTTTATGTTTTATGTATTATGATACTTGGGGTCAACGATCGTTTTAAGAGCGGATAATGTCACGACTCGGTATCGGTTTTGTAGAGTTTATGAGTTTTAATTAAGTTGTATTGTTGTATGAGTGTAGCCCAACGAATACGTATATGAATTACGGGTTGTATTTCGTTACCATTATCGAATCAAATATCATTTTCCAACTTATCTATCTATCGTATTTTCTCCTCCTTCTCTCTTATCTCCATCAACTTCACGTCTGCCTTCTGCCAATTCTCCCACTTTCTTCAATCTACTTCTCCCCCATTTTTACCTCCCAAATTATTCGTCTTTTCCCTGTTACGACCTAAAAGCTTGACAAATGGTATTGGGGGTGGTTGTATTCTAAGGCCGGAAAACCAAAATCGAGTTTTTCTAAAATTAGAAAACCTAAATCGGATTCTTTTAAAACTAGAAAACTTAAATCAGGTTTTTCTAATCTAAGATTGGAAGCTTCTTTCCTTTGGGAAGCTATCCAGTCCAAACCCATACCCACGACGTCTGCTGCCGGTCATGGTGCGACCCAGGAATAATACAAGAAATGACTCATTTTAATTATCATCAACCGAAGATCCCAGATCTCGCATTTTTGTGACTGTTTTTGGTGTTTTGGCTAGGATTTTAGTTAATGTTCTCTTATGTTTTTTGGACTTTTGTTGCTTTAAGGTGTCACGGATAATGCTTGTTGTTTTCTTGATCTTTTTTCTTGGATTTTCGTTGAGTTTTGAAGTAGGAGCAACCTTGATGCTTCTTATTGAGCATCCCCTGTTTTTTTAGGTGAAAGAAAGAAACTGCCGGTGGGAAATGAGGGTGTTGGTGGAGGGGCTTTGTTATGGTCCCTTTTTAGGGGTATCAACAGTCGTCCAATTCGTTTAGCAAACGAACTCAGTTCTGATTTGTTTTTGTTGTGGAAGACGATTAAAAACTGGAAATAAACGATGACACGGCGATATATAGTGGAAACCCTAGGAATTGGGGTGAAAACTACTTGACTAAGAGCAGATTATACTCTTAGCCTGTTCACTAATCAAATAATTCATAATGAATACAACAGATGCTTAATGAAAATGACAAGGAAAAGAAAGCAGTAAGAACTCCGGCAGGGTAACGGCATGTTCTTACGCGTCCAAAAGGTCCTGCTATTTCCGTCGTCGCGCCCTGTATTTATAGAGTTGACGGCGTGTGTAAATCACGCTCTGTAACCGCCTCTGACAGGTTTGTTAGAGGTTGCTATCGCTGGATGTAAAACGAGGTTGAGACCGAGACGTGGTCTGCGTGATCGGTCCCGAGGCGTGGTAAACGTGTGGAGGCCCGAAGCATGGAAAACGTGAGTCTGTAACCGTTCGGACCGAGCCAATGAGCCAGTTATCAGAAAACGCTTTATTTCGCCTAAAGCAATCTTCGGTCCTCTCGTTAGACATCAAGCCGCTCTTCCTTAAGTGAACAAATGGGCTGCAAGAATTTGTTTCCACCATTTGAATTAGCCCAATAGTTAATGGACCTTACCCATCACAAGGTACCCGGTCCTAAAGTTCTCATCACTAGCCCATCGGACTTGATTGTCATCGTAGAGGTGATACAAGGCCGATCACATGATGTTTGCACATTCATGAGAACATGAGACCGTACCTGTAGGTAGTGAGTGTCCAGGGGACCGATTTTTCCCTTAGTGTAGGAATTGATTGCGTTTAAAACTTAATAATGTATATTTAAGTTATAGTTTTATCTTTGGTATTCTTTAAATATTAATATCCCGATCTGTACCTCTTCACATTCGATAGTTCAAGAGGCGCGATGAGTGCGCTTTGTACTCTCACTGTCTTGGGCAGTACTACGTGGCGGCTCACCATTGGCTGGGAGATTAATATTTAAATCGGGATTTTGAGCATTGTTTCCCTTCATCGTCATTATCGCGAAGGAAGAACTGCAGAATCGACTCTCTGTGCCCTCAATCTATTTCACGTTCAACCCCTTTCAATCCACTTTCTTTAAGGTATACACTTATGGCTCCTCACAAAATGCGATACTCTTCCATATTTGAGTTGGATATTGAGGAGTTTAGGTCTAGATTTTCGATTCCGGCACATTATCCTATTTGGAAGGGACGGGAAGATATTCCCTGTTTCCTTCCGGCGGAAATGAATGTGCCGGCATCTGCTATTCCGGTTAGTTACGCCTCTTTAAAGTGCGGGCTTCGTTTTCCGCTACATCCCTTTGTAGCGGCCGTGCTTAAAGAGATCCACTGCCTCACTTTTGCGTTGTTCCCGGGTAGTTATGTGTATATAGTAGCGTTCATTTTTTTTTGTCACCAACAGAATCGGGCCCCGAACTTAGAACATTTCTTTAACCTGTTCTTGGTAGGATCCCGAAAGGGGAAAGGTCTGTTAGGTTGCCGCAAATTGTATTATATAGCGGTGCGCACCAAAGAGTGCGCTATTGTAGATAAAGAAGAGTCTCTCCATGCGTGGGAGGCCTGCTATGTGTGGATAACAGTCCCAAAAGAGGATCTGTTGAAAGTATGGCCGCGCCTAACTCACCCACGCATAGGTCAGCTGGACCGAAGTAGGTTCAACCCTTCCCGTACGGACACCGCAAATACGCTTGCGATGTTCCCCCCTCCCGAAGCACGCCTTAGGCGAATAGATCTGCTTCGGGAGAAAACATTAATAGAAATAGGTGTTGCGGGTAGGGTTGGAGCCCCAGCCTCGAAGTAGTTCATCTTAACTTCGGTCCCGGCGTGGTCACCCTTTGGGAGGTGATAACACTCCCGAAGGAGGACTTGCTTAGGGTGTGGTCCATTATTAACCACCCGCATATAGGTAGGTTGGACCGAACTCGGTTCAATCCCTCTCGTCATGACATCGCAGATACTCTAGCGATGTTCCCTCATCCCGAAGCACGCCTTAAGCAAATAGATATACTTTGGGAGAAGAGGTTAATAGAAATAGGGGTAACGGGTAGGACCGGAGCCCCAGCCCCGAAGGGGATGTTTTCCAGTTCTAATTCGATCAAAGGATCGAGTATGAAGTGAGTTATTATCCGGTTCATATATCATGATCCTTATAAATTTCCATTGCAGGTTCTAAGGAGACAATGCCTAGCTCCCGATTCAAACGCATGGCCGCAACCTCGGCCCACCCCTTTGATGATCAACAAAGTGCGCCAGATGCTACACAGCCTACGGAGTCTGCGACCGAAGGCACGCTGATCCCTTTGGGATCATTGTCGGAGGTGAATCCCCCCATCAACTCCACCTGTGCAAGTACGCTGACTTTACGCTGCATAGGGGAGCCCTCTAGCGGAAAGGGGCCGCTCTGCGAGTAATATGAGTGGTGCAGGAGGTGATAACGGCTAAAATTCTCTCTATGAGCTTAGCCAGTCTATACCGAATCAGGAATTGCTCCCCTATCAGTCTTAACGTAGTAAACCTGTTGCTGCAGGGAGCAGTTCAGGTAGAGAGGGTTCTTCCGAGCCCGAACCTTGAAGAGAATGTCTCTCTGCCACCTGTTACCTTGGGTAGAGGAAAAGGGTGGCCGAAGTTGAAGCCCCGAAGAAGTTCAAAAGACTTAAGAAAGTGGGGGAAACTTCGGTCTCTACCCCTAGCAAGGGGATCGTTTTGAAGGACTCTGCCTCGGGCCCCATGACAAATTCTGATTGGAGTTTACCTTGGACCTGATGGACACGGTGAAGAAGGGAAGAAGATACCGTCCTGGAAGAGCGCCTTTTTGGAGGACTTCCGTCTTTACGGGAAGAAAAACTCTGACAATGTTCAGCCAGACATGTCAGGGGAGGAAATGGTTGAGGCATTCCTCGACCTCGCAACAAAAGTAAGTTTTTCGTTTCAAAATACCCGAAGATTCAGATTTTTACACTTACTTGTGTACAGAAGTTGAGGAAGGATTTTACGGCCGTGGTCACCCTTCATAAGAACCGAAGTGACCAATCGATCCCCCAAGCAGTCCAATATCAACTTGTCTTGGCTAAAAGGCAAGTTGAAATAAAGCAAGGAGAGCTGACGTCGATCCGAGATGAGAGGGATAGGCTAAACAATGAGTTGCTAGGAGCGGGAACACAAGTTTCCCTCTTAGAAACTCAAGTTTCTAAGCTGGACGGGAAAAACAAAGCAGCTCAGGCAGAAGTAGAATCCGACAAATCCCGGATCGCTGAGTTGGATGCCAAGGTGCGGGAGAAAGATGATGAGATGACCCAAGTCCAAGTTCGAGCTCAGGAGAAGAGAAATAAACTAAACGAACTTCTCCTTCGGGCCCAGGAAGAAAAGGCAAGTTTGGAGGAGGATCTCGCTCAGTCCCGTACCGCGGTAGAGAGTTCGGTCTGAGAAGCTGTTCTGGGATTTGCCCGGTCCCAGTTGTTATTTGCGTTGGCAGATAACATCCATGGGGCCTATACTGCTAAGTACCTGAACAACATGCGGGACCAAGTTATGAAAGAGTTCGGGCTTTCTCCCAATGATGAGAGGTGGAAGTTGATCGATCCTTTGGAAAATGATGGAGATTTTAGGGCGATTCCTTCTTTGGAAGAGCCTGTTTTGGAGGATGATCCATTCTTCCCCTTTTCGATGAAATGGAAAGGGCAGTCAATAAGAAGGTTGCTGATCAGGAAGAGGAGCTGGAGCAGCTTGCAACGAGGACCTGACGGTAGGACAAGGAGAATGAGGGCAAGGGAGAGGGACATATAGACTAGGATGATTCTCCCTATTTGTACCCCTACTTTTGTTTCCTTATTCTCAATGAAATGATTAGTTCTCCCTTATTCGTTTTCTCTTTTCAGAGTTAGAATATGGTTAAAAAGAACTAAATTCAAGTTCATTATAAATGATTAAGCTTGTTCGATGTAAGCTCTTTCATTCTTAATTCTTGCTAAGTATAAGATCAGGGTTATTCGATAAGCATAAGCTCTTCGGTCCATGTTCTTAACTTAGGTTGGGGTTCGGCTTGGGTTAGTTATTTTGGATTTTTAGATGTATGTGAGGAGCGCTCTTATTCCGTCCTTGGGATCATGATAATATTAGAACGGCGTAGCCCCGGTTCTATGCAAGTCCCGTGTCAGGCTTCGGTCAAGCTCCGGTTCTACATAAGTCCCAAGTCAGGCTTGAGTTTGCGCTTTGATTGACTAATTCCAACCTTTATTCGTTCTTCTCGTAGTAGATTACAGGAGCATATGGGTTGTTTCCGAAGGGTGAATGCCATCAAGGGGTTGTTTAGTTCGTAGTGAGTTCTAGGAATTTTGCGATCCATTCTCAATACTCAACAAGAACAGGAGCATCTGACTCTTTAGAGCGGTCACTGCCACTTTGGAGCCTTACATATGAATTGCTACGGTCACCAGTCCCAAATCGTCCAAAAGATCCGACTTTGGGATCGTTCAATCACCTAGCAAAAACAGTTTGTATTATGCTCATTTGTATTCTATCTATGTTCATAGGAATATATTTTTGGTTTGAAATTGTCATTAATAATCAAAGGAATACAAGAAATATTGCCTTAGATTCATGATGTTCCAAGTTCGGGGATTCTCGTCACCATCTAAAGTTTCCAACTTTTAAGCCCCAACTTCCAATTTCTTCAGAACTTGGTAGGGTCCTTCGCAATTTATGTCCAGTTTTCCGACGTTCCTCTGAACCCTTATGTTTCTAAGGACGAGGTTACCTTCAGAGCACTCCCTTGGTAAGACCTGCTTTTTATGAGCCCGCTAAATGGTTCGTTGATAAGAACACGTTCACAAGTAAATCGCATTTCTCTTTTCTTCAATTATCTCGAGGTCCAATAATCTTCTTTCGCCATTCATGTGCTCGTCATATTGAGTTATTCAAGGCAATCGGATGGCCACCTCTACTAGACTAACCGCTTCGGAACCGTATACCAGTGAGAATGGGGATTCAAGGGTCGTGGAGCGAGGTGGGGTAAAGACACAACCAAATTGTTGGGATGACGTTTGGATAGAATGTAGATTATGCCACCAGTCGTCATCCTTGATCCACTTGATCGGGGCCTCCATTGCCTTATAAAATAAGCCTGGATTCTGCCCAAGATCGGGCTCAAAATCCCTCTGTGTGCGCAATGTCTCTAGCTCTCTAGTGAGCTCATTAATCCGCTTCAGCATGCGTTCCTAGTTAGTCTCAGGAACCGGAGTCGGAACTCTGACTTGAAGAGGTGGGGTAGATAGATATCTACGTCTCCTCATGGTTACTCTGCGCTTAATAATATTATCTTCATCGGAGCTGCGCATTTCAGGGTCACTCTCGTACCCTCTCTTTGTGGGAACATGGCGTAACAGCCGGTTGTTCTGTTCTACTCCTCTCCGACGTAATCTCCAGTACCACCTTCCGAATAACAGCCTTCAGGCCCTACAAAGATAAAGCAGTGGTTGGAAGGTTGCTAGGACGCACGTCACTATCATTCGTGGAGTTTCCTGTCGTCATGCCTTTGCTTGTCCTTTCCCAGGGAGAGACCTCGAGTGGGAATTAGAGAATCATCCCCACGGACGGCGCCAAACTGTTGTGGTCAAGAGACCGGGGTACCAACAGTTATCCGGTTCGTAATCAAACGAACTCGGTTTTGATTTGTTTGAATTGGAGAGACGATATAAGAAGAAGCAAACAAAGTACACAACAATTTAACATGGAAAACCCCTTGGAAAAAGGGAAAAAATTACCTGACTAAGAGCTAGAAATGCTCTTAGCCGATATATTAATCGAATAGTTCGTATTACAAACAGGGAAGGCTAACGAAAATGACTAAGGCAATAAAAAAGCGCGAGAAAGGAAATCGGCAGAGTAACAACCTATTTCGCGCATCCAAAAGGTCCTCTTGAGCTTGTCATTAAGCCCTATATTTATAGAGGGAAATGTGCGTAGAAAGCATTCTGTAACCGCATTTGACAAAGTCGTTTTCCCATGCTGGAAAACGTGGCTACTCCCGAAGTGTGAACAACGTGAGCAGACCCGAAGTATAGAACACATGCACATACCCAGAACGCAGGGCACATGAGTTGTAACCATTTGGACCGATCCAATGAGTCGGTCCTCGGGTCTCTGAGTTATGCCTAACTCCATCTTCGATCCTGAAACACAGGTGGGCCTTCACTTATTATTATTATTTTATGATAATAATATTATTATTTATCATAAAATAATATTAAATATAATTTTTAAGTTATACATCATTAATTAAAGTAAGGACAAAAAAGTCATTTTATGCAATCACGATCACTGCACCACTGTTTTAAAAACAATTTTTGTAAATCCCAATCGCTTATATCACGTTTACCTCATAGTACAGTACAATCATCTCACATCACCACTATTTTCTCAAACGTTGTTCGAAATATGCATAGTATATGAGATTTGAATAACTAAATTTGAATTTATTTAAATAAATGATTAAAATTGATTTGGTCACAATTAATAAATTCTTCCCCATTTTGACTTGTCATTGCTATTAAAATAAGGACAAATTTAAATTGTTCAATGTCCCAACATTAATTAGTAAATTAACAAATATCAATAAAGAAATTCATGTTTGTTATTCTATTTCTATCTTTAAATGAAACCTTACTATTGATAAAAGAATCGCATATATATTTAAGATTAAAAAAAATCATATAAGAAATACGTAAGCATGTTTGTACCTAAGTATATTAATTTGAGATTAATCAAATGAAATTTTATATACATTTATAAAATAGCATAAGGAATTGGTCAATTGGCTACTGATGGGGAGTCCATATGATGCCCAAGAACCAAAGGCCACCGTGGTTCGCAATGCCCGTTGGTTCTGCTCAGGCATGAAGACTAGAGGAGAGTGAGACCTACATGGGACAAGTATTTCGACAGGGAGCTCCATGAGCTGGCTAACGGCATCCGTCAAGTAAGAGACCGATTGTCATCTCGATAAATATGAGATGTGGGATCGAGTAGATGAACAAGTCAAAAGCATATGAGTAACCGCTTCCGTCGGATCGGAAAAGGCGGTTGATCTATAGAAATAAAAGCGGTTTTTGGATTGAGCTCTCGGCTTTACAATATATTTGTCATTTTTACGCACTGTAATTTGATAGATAGTTCGAGAGGAAAATACATCAAATGATTTGCTCATGTGCCATTGTTTTCTCCTCGTTTGAGGTTTTTCCCGNTTACGTTCTTTCGTTCCCGTATCTCTCATTATCTCTCGTCTAGACTTTACCGCTACATTCCCTACTATTTGTTTCGTCGTACCTTTTCCTCGGCTATTACATTAGTTTTCAATCATTTAAGGATAACTTTGTTAGATACTTATGTGGTTTATTAGTCTTGAGATGAGCTACTGATGAGAAATGTTGGATAATGCCCAACTTAACATAGAAATCCTGAATGACCCTTCCGCAAAATTGGGCCCCATTGTCTGATACCAACGCTCGGGGTACCCTGAAGAGGCTGACAATGTTTCTCCATAAGAAGTGTCTTACAACCTTCTCAGAAATAATTGCCACTTCTTCTACCTCGATCTACTTAGTTTAATACTCCACTGCCACAATGCAAAACTTATGTTGCCCTACTGATCGAGGGAACGGTCTAAGGATATCAATTCCCTATCTGTCAAAAGTATCGAGTAATGGGGTCAGCGATAAGGGAGCCCTTGACAGTTGTGGGATTGGAGCATGATATTGGCACACAGCACATCGTTTGGTATACTTCTTGGCATCTTCAAGTAATGTTGGCCAAAAATACACGGCTCTGATAACGCGATGATATAAAAATCGAGCCTCTGAGTGAATACCGCATATCCCTTCATGAACATAAATCATGACAGCCTCAGCTTCAATATGGGACAAACATCGTAACAACGGTCACTCGAAACTCTTCTTAAACAATCGCCTATCACTCAAGACATATTTTTTAGCTCGGAATTCAGTTTTTCTAGCCTCCAACTTGTACTCGGGAAGATAACCATTAGTCAGATATTTGGTAAAGGGGTCCATCCAAGTGGACTCAACAGGAGACTCAGTAGCATCAATGTTTAATCCCTAAAGTTCATGGCATAAAGCCCTGATTTCTTCAACTGATTTTTCGGTCACCGGTATCTCAACCGAAGGTCGGTCTTGGATATGGACCGATATAGTGCCCGGTCCTATATTAGGTACGCTCGTTGCCAATCTGACAAGTGCGACGGTGGCCTTATTATGCTCTAGTGGCACATGATCAAGAGAAAACTTGATGAACTTCTTAGATGATTCTATGACCTTTGCATGATACAGTTTCATCGTGGGCTCATGAGTTTCAAATCTTCTTGCGAATTGTTCCACAAACAACTTGGAATCCGAGAACATTCGCACTTTGGCAACACCCATCTTTCGGGCTAGGGTTATTCCCGATAATACTGCCTCATACTCCACCATGTAAATTTGTTCCTGAGAATATGAACTTAACTGCCTAATGAATAACATCACCTTGTAGCGTAGTGAGACAAATCATACTTCGAAATAGTGATTTAGTTTGAGCTTATATTTGCGGCATACTTCGAAATAGCGAGACAAATAAGGAATATGGTCTTCATCATTCATAGATTTGACAATCATATCATCAACATATACTTACATCATCTGGCCTATCAGATCTCTAAATATTATGTTGACCAACCTCTGGTATGTTGCTCCGGCGTTTTTTAAGCCAAACGGCATAACCACATAACATCAAACGCCATCTTCGGTCATGAAGGCTGATTTATTTTTATCCTCATAAGCGAGGAAAATCTGATGGTACCCGGAGTAAGCATCCATGGAACTCATCAGTGTGCTGCCAGCCACAGCGTACAACAGACGGTCAATGTGCGGCAGAGGAAATTGATCCGACTCACAGCTGTTGTTGACGTCGGTGAAATCAATGCACATCCTCCATTTCCCATCTGCTTTGGAGACCACCACCGAGTTTGCAACTCATTCAGTATAGTAAATCTCTCTGATAAACCCTAATCACAGTAATTTGTTTACCTCAGCTCGAATGACTTCAATTTTTTCAGGAGAGTAGCGTCTCCTCTTTTGCCTAATAAGCTTAGATACGGGCTTAGTATTGATCCGATGTTCACTCTCAGACCGGTCAATCCTTGGAACATCATTCGGGGTCGAAGCAAATATGTCGACATGGCTTCTCAGCAAGTGCACCAGTTCTTCTTCGAAAGCTGGGTAAGATGTGTCCGATGTGAATAGTCTTGGTTGAATCCTCTTCAACCAGATTGATCAACTTGAACCCGACGGGTTACATAGCTTGCCTCTGGTGCGGTGGTTCTTCTAGCAAATCCACCTGAGCCCTCTCAATAGGTACCAAAGTTCGGCACGAGCTCATGTAGCACTGTCTTGCTACTGTTGGATCCCCCTTATAGAAATAACTCCATGAGTAGAGGGTAACTTGAGCATCATATGATAAGTAGATGGGACCGCCTAGAACTTACTGAGATCGGTCCGTCCGATAATGGCGTTATAAGCAAAATCAACTTCCACGACAATGAATTACAGCGTTTCAGTTCGGTCCTTAACCTGATCTCCTAGAGTGATCACGAACAGAATTTTCCCACATAGAGTGACACTCCTCTGGTCGAATGCCTAGAGGGTTATATTAGCCATAGGGAGATCATGACTAGCGGCTCCCAGCATCTAGGCTTCTTCGCGATTCATCAGGTTGCACAAAGCCCCGATATCCACCAAAATCCTGTGGACCCGACAATTAGCAATAATCCCGATGATGATAAGAGGATCATCAGAAGGGTCAGTAATTCCTTCACGGTCAGTAGCGGTGAAGGTGATAGTAGAGTCTTCGTAAGGGGAAGACCATTCAGCAGCATCATATTTGATCAACGCCACAGATTCGGAGCTCTCCGCGGAGTCTCCGCGCACTGCTCTCTTTCGGTCTAGGACATATTCATTAATACGAATTCCACCGGAGATAACATAAATATCTCAGGCCACAACTCGCTCTCATGGGACAGCCTCATTTTGCGGAGGTTGTGCTTCCACCGGAGTGGGGGGGAGGAGGAGGATTCTCCTATCTCCCTCCTTCATTTTGCGGAGCTCTGCCGCCACGGCCCCGCAATCGTCTTCTTCAGTCTTGGCTACAATTCACTCGACCGTGCTGGCCTCTTTCTTGTTCTTACGGAGGAGACCTTCGGTCCTCCGCTCTATCATTATAATTTGGGGATGTCCCCGATTATCCTTGCCTCGCGGCCTATGACGATCGTAACCCTAATGGCCCCTTCGAGGAGATTCATCTCGCTTGCCCTTATGATCACTCTAATCGGCTTTTCCTTATTCATCACCGCTACTGTCTCCTGCAGTAGCGGACATTTCAGCGTTGGGTGATCGCGGTTAGGATGCAACTCGCAATACGCCCATTTCTCTTTCACTTCGGGGGAGAATTCTTCTCCGTTACAGCCCCTACATCTCGGGACTGCTTCTTAGGGTACGTAGCTCTATGATCACCTACGGGCTCAGAATTCCCCGTAGGCTTCCTGAAATTCAGTCCCAGTTCCTCATCAACCTTAATATTTTTATTGATTTTTTGGAGAAACTTACCCAAGGTGGATGGGGGACTTTTTACGAGACTGGCCGACAAGCCGCACGGTCCCAGAACTTGCTGCAAGATATCGATCTTATCTCTGAGCTCTAGTTTGATACCCCGGACTGTTCGATTGAACTTCTCCTTGAAGGACCGGAGACTCATTTTTGTCGGGATATATTTCAGTTGATATAGTTCTTGTCTACTTCGGGGCGGTCCTATATTTGGCGTGAACTACTCAGAGAAAGCCAAGATAAAGCCTCTATACGACTGTGTGGATCGGGTTAGCAGATTTTAAACCAGGTTCGGGCATCGCCTTGCAAACCTGCCGCGAAAAAACGATCAAGAATGAAAATAATAGTCGACACATCAGACTTAGTGGAAAACCCCTTGGGAAAGGAAAAAAACCACCTGACTAAGAGCTGAAAACGCTTTTAGTCGATTCATTAATGAAACAGTTCATTGTTGCAAACAGTAAGGCAGAAGGTCAAAATGACGAGGGAAAATAAGAAAGCGCAAAAGGTTAATCGGCAGTGTAACAACCTGCTCGTGCGCGTCCAAAAGGTCATCCTGAGCTATTAATTTAGCTCTAATTGATAGAGAGGAAACGCGTGTGAATCACGCCATGTAACCGCTTCTGAGAAGGTCGTTTTCCCATGATGGAAAACGTGGTTGAGCCCAAAGTGCGAACAGTGTGAGCAGGCCTGAAGCGTGGAACACATGTAGATATCTAGAGCGTGAGACACGTGGGCTGTAACCGTTTGGACAAATCTAAGAAGTCGGTCCCCATATATTCTCCATTACGCCTAACTTCATCTTCAGTCTTGAAAGACTAGTAGACTTTCAGGCTGATTATTTCAAATACGCCAGTCTATGGATTATGGGTCACTCAAGTTCGTTCTTGTCATCTGGGTCGGTCCAACATGGTTGGACCTCACCTATTATGGGATACCCGATCCCGGAGCCCTCATCACAAATGATGCTTGTGATTACAATACTACACAAGGAAACATTCCACAACACCAAAGGGTGTATACATCTCCCTACATATAAACTACATTCAAGTAACTTCTGCAAATATACCCACCCCATTCAATCCCAATTTCACTGCTAAATAAAAAGGTATAATTACATAAATTAAAACGCTAAATAGTACAATTCACTGCTAAGGACTTCATTCAGAATAAATTCAAGAATAAATGAGAATTTACAATAGGAACCCCACTGATATTACCGATTTTAATGGGATAGTGTTTTTTACCATCGATTGAGATAGCGTATCTTGAATGGACCTAAAATACTAGAATCTATATAGGCAAAATAAATCTCTAATTGTTCTAAGATAACCAAATCCGATTATATTTTTCATTATTCCGCAATCCACCTGTGCTTTCTTAATCGGCCTTTCGTCAACCGCCACCATCCCCCGGAGTATTATACCTAAAATTTACTCGCAAAATATACATTAATAATAACAATTATATTATTCAAATAACTTATTGATGAGATCATCGGAACCCGATACCCCGAACAGTGTCAGGGCCGGCTTGGGCCATGGTGGCCCAGGCAAGTGAGCCGAACTTGGAGGCCCAGATCAGCAGAGGGCCTATTTATATCGCTTGACCCGATCGGTCACATTTAGCGATCGGTCCCGAGCCGTGGGGCCCAGCTCCCCACATACGCCCAGTCCGATCGGTCCATTTCTTGCAGACGTTACTTCGGGCCATCCTCATGCATCATATGCGACAAAAACCAGTGATCAACTGGTCAGTAGCGTGGCTTGGCAACAGATGTAAGCCGCTAGAAGCCAGAGAGTAGCCGGCTGGCAGCGCCGAAAGGACCGGCGCCATGCAGCTACAGGGCTATTTCCGACGGCTGTTTCGCCTGACGTAGCCGACCTAGTAGCAAAGGACAAGCGCAAAAGGACACCCTACTGTACATGGTACAGTGGCAGTATAAAAAGGACACAGAGGGAAGGAGAAAAGAATTCACTCTCGGTCTTCGATCTGGTTTTCTCCTGGAAGCTTAAGCTTGGCATAGAACTCTCGATTTATTTTCGACTGTCTTCCCTCTCCTTGTTGTTTATCATAACATGTATTGTACAATGGCTAATTTGATTAGTGAACAGGCTGAGGGCATTTCTTTTAGCCCTTAGCCAAGTGGTTTTTTCCTCGATTCCGAGGTTTTCCACTCTAAAAACCTGTTTGCCTTCTTTGCCTTAGAATCATCAACCTTCTCCACACTTAAATAAATAACAACCGAGTTCGTCTTGCAACAAACCGGTCGACACCCCCGGTTTTCAAACCACAACAGTTTGGCGCCGTCCGTGGGGACGAATTTTAATTCCCATTTGAGGTCTTCACCCGGGATAGGATAATCAGAGGCATGGCAACTGGGACTTCGACGAACGATAGTGACACGCTTCCCAGCAGTGTTCCAGCTTCAACGTTCTCCTTGCAGGACCTGGAGGCTGTTGTTAGGAAAGTTATTCTAGAAGTTACGTCGGAGAGGAGTGGAACAGAACCACAGGCTATTACAAGCCCTGTTCCAGCCAACCGAGGGTACGAGAGCGACCCTGAAGCGCCAAGCTCCGATGAAGAGGAGATTGCCAAGCGTGGGATAACAATGAGGAGGCCGAGATACCAATCCACTCCGCCTCCTCCGGTTAGAACTCCAACTCCCGTCCCTGTGACGAGCCAGGAACAGATGCAGAGACGCATCGACGAGCTTACCAGGGAGTTGGAGTCCCTGCGAACGCACAGGGATTGCGATCCTGATCTGGAGCGCAATCTAGGACTTTTCGATCGGGCCATGGGTGCCCCGATCAAGCGAAATAAGGATGACGACTGGTGGCACAATCTACAAATGGCCCAGGCATCATCCCAACAATCGGGAGGCGTATCCGCCGCATTGGGAGATCTGATGCTCCCGTTCTCTGAAGAAATCTGGGCGGCAGTCCCTGATCGCTACTACCGTAACCCCGAGGGGTTACCTGTATTCCGAGGCGACGGTGATCCAATTGATCACGTCGCTGATTTTGAGCTGAGGATGGGGACCGTTCGGGCCTATAATTCACTGAAGTGCCGCATCTTCGCGGCGGAGTTGCAAGGCGATGCCCGAACCTGGTTTAAGAACTTTCCGGCACGATCCATACAGTCGTATGGCGGATTCATCCTGGCTTTCTCGGAACAATTCGCTCCAAACGTAGGACCGCCTCGCAGCAGACATGAACTATATGACATGAAGTATATCCCGGCTAAAATGAGTCTCCGCTCTTTTATGGAGAAGTTCAATAGAACCGCCCGGGGTATTATGTTGGAGCTCCGTGACAAAATCGATATCCTGCAACAGGTCTTGGGACCTTGCGGCCTTTCGGCCAGCCTTGTAAAGAGTCCACCATCCACCTTGGGAAAGCTCGTTCAGAAAATCAACAAGTACATCAAGGTGGATGAAGCGCTGGGAGCGGGATATCGAAAGCCTGGCGGGAATTCTGATCCCGCAGGCGACCATAGGGTATCTTACCCTAAGAAGCAGTCGCGGGAAGTGGCGGCTGTAGCTGAAAAGGTCGCTCCTCCACAGAAGGAGGACAATCGGGTGTATTGCGAGCTGCATCACAACCGCGATCACCCAACTTTGAAATGCCCGCTACTGCGAGAGACAGTAGCGGCAATGAACAAGGAAAGGCCCGAACGCGATGAGCTAAAGGGCAAACGGGCTGACTCCCCTCGAGCGGGCCATCAGGGTGACGATCGTCACAGGCCGAGAGGGAGGGATAATCGGGGTCAGCCCCGGCATTATAACGATCGGGCGGGAGACCGAAGATCTCCCCAACCCGAGCAGGAGAGGGGCCAGCCCGGTCAGGAGCACCGGGGCCAGGGCCGCAGAAGGAGATGGCGGGGCCGAGGCGGCAGGGCCCCGCGAAATGAGGGAGATAGGAGGGAGCAGCCAGCTCCCCCACCTGCCGAAACGGGCACCCAACCTCCCCCTAATCAGGAGGTGCCTAGGGAGGCCGCCGGAGACATCTATGTTATCTCCGGCGGAATAAGNCATCAACCTTCTCCACACTTAAATAAATAACAACCGAGTTCGTCTTGCAACGAACCGGTCGACTGTTGACACCCTCGGTTTTCAAACCACAACACTTATATTAACAAACCATTATATCTAATTTATCAAATCTATTACCTATGGTGCTTCTCATTACAAAAAAATTGACAATATAAACAAATTGAAGATGTTAATCACAATCAAATATTCAAAACATTATACGACAAAATACGATAAAAAATTTCGGCCATTTCGATATTCGGTTTCAGTTCTGTAAAAAAATTCGGTACTCGGTAAAATACCGAATACCGAATTTAACCTTTTGTTTAATTTAAAACTAATATTTTTGTATTTAATTAGACAATTAAATATATAATTTTGATTAATTTTTTATTTAATTGATTAAATTTCGGAAATTTCAGTATTTCGGTATATACCCAAACCGAACCGAAACAATTCGATATTACCGAACCGAGAAAATTCGGTTTGGTATTCGGTAGCTAATTTTTTGACTTATTCGGTAATTGAAATTCAGTTATGTTCGATATTTACCAAATGAAATCCTAGTTCAGCGGAATGAAACATAGAATTGAGTTTGGTTACAATTAGAAATTTATTTTGACTATCTGGATTCTAGATAGCGTATCTCGAATGGGTCCAAAATTACTATTTTACGTTAATTCGAGATACGCTATCTCAATCGGTGGTAAAAAACACTATCCTATTAAAATCGGTAATATATGTGAGTTCCACTTCCCCATCTACAAAATGCCATTTTTCACGTAGTAGCAGCATGCCTAATGAACGCAATATTTTATGTCCAACTTCCAACTGCACAGAAAAACAAGAACAGGGCCTATCATAATCACCTGCTTTAATAATTTTCACTGTCTCATGACCGGCTTATAGAGTACGACAGTGATGTACTTGGATCGAAAGCGATGACAGACCCCAAGCGCTACAACAGATCTGGGAGGTTCTCTGTTTTCGATGTAGAGATGGTTTAAGTTCACATTTGTAGGAGATGTGAGTGATTCACATGGATCACGGGGAGTAGGAAGGTTCAACAAAGTATGGTTCAAATGTGGGGGAAGAGCTGGGGGATCTCGGCCTTCATCATCATTGTCTGGATATTTGTTGTTGTAACTTGCTTCAGGTAAATTTGGAACATCGAAACCAACAACACTTACTTGATCCTGTGAAAGTGATATTAGAATGGGTAGTAGCGAAAAATTCATCGCCTTGTCTAGTGACTTACTTGGTTCTCCCCATACTGGCGGTTCATTGCAAGTTTATAAAGCTACGAGCTGACCTGACAACATCACAAAATAGAAATACCAGAACGAATGAAAAATCCACATTCCCAAAATATTCCTATTCAACCTAAACATCTGTGAACTTTTCAAAGAAAAATGTTATATGGATCGTCATTGTGTATTTAAATTACTAGTCAACAACAACGGTATCTCAAAACAAGTATCCCTAATCTGAAGACAGGTGGATTCACGTCCTCTCCCAAAGCTAGCATGAAGTGCAGATGGGATATGGGAGTAGAACAAAAAGTTAACAACTATAAAAAATGCAGTTAAAAAAAATCATTCACAACTTTAGGAAATTGTTGGGAACCCTTAAACCGGGTACCACGAGAAGGGCTATGATAAAATGAGAAGAGTAACGAGAAGAATGAAGAATTCTGTTATTTCTCGATATCGAATAGATTTACAAATACATCAATTTATAGGCATCAATTTGTTCTATTCTAGGAAGAAATCAATTTGTATAATAAATCTTTATCAATCTTGGAAATTATTGCAATGATTAATTCCAAGATTAATGCCTTCAACTTTGGTAATTGAGGGAATCATGGATGATTCATTGATTCTCGGCTAACACCCCCCCCTCAATTCGGGGCATGAAGATCACGAATGCCCGAATTGTGTATTAGGTGTTTAAATGTTGCACCTCCAAGGCTCTTAGTCATCATATCGGCCAATTGAAGTTTTGTGTTCACATGCTTCAAAACAACTTCTTTGTCGGATACTAGATTGCGGACATAATGACAATCAACATCAATATGTTTGGCTCGTTCATGGAAGACCGGATTCGTCACAATGTGGATGGCAACTTGACTATCACAAAATAGTTGCATTGGTGATGATAGCTGAATACCCAAGTCTATCAAGAGTTGTTTCAACCAACGGAGTTCACATCAGATTGATGCCATAGCACGATATTCGGTTTCAGCAGATGACCTAGAGATAGTCTTTTGCTTCTTTGTTTTCCACGAGATAGGAGATGATCCGAGAAATACGAAATATCCCGTAACAGATTTTCTTGTCAAAGGACAGCTTGCCCAATCAGAATCACAAAAACCATAAACTTGTAAATTTGAATGTGATCGTAGTAAGATTCCTTGTCCCGGAGCTCCCTTCAAATATCGAAGTACCCGCATAGCTGCATTCCAATGATCGAGTCTTGGTGTTTGCATGAATTGAGCTAAGATGTGGACTGCATAGCTTATCTTTGGTCTTGTAAATGTCAAGTATATCAATCTTCCAACCAATCGACGATACTTTTCAGGATCATTCAATAATTTACTGGATGATGTCGCTAGCTGATGGTTTTGTTCTAATGATGTTGTGGCTGGCTTGGCTCCCATAAGACCAGCTTCAGAGATAATATCCAATGCATATTTCCGTTGATTGAGATATAAACATGTGGGATTGCGAGCTACCTCTACTCCAAGAAAGTATTTGAGATTCCCCAAGTCCTTCATATTAAACTTACGACTTAATTTTTCTATGAAATCATGCACGACTCGATGTCTGTTTCCAACAATAATTAGATCATCAACATAAATGAGGACCCATAGTTCCACAGAATCTTGAGAATAAGTAAACAATGAATAATCTCACAGTGATTGTGAGAATCCAAGTTCAATAAGTCATTCGGATAGTTTTGAGAACCAATACTGAGGGGCTTGTTTAAGACCATATAGAGACTTTCGTAACTTGCAAACTTGCTTATCATCGGTGGTTGTAAAACAAAGAGGTAGTTTCATATTCACTTCTTCATTCAAATCACCATGAAGAAATGCATTGTTAACGTCCATTTGATGGATTTCCCAATTTTTGGAGACTACGACAGCAATTAGAGTCCGAACAGTTACCATTTTAGCGACTGGTGCAAATGTCTCATTATAATCCACTCCCTCTCGTTGTGTGTTCCCCAAAATAACTAATCTTGCTTTATAGCGTTCGATAGAACCTTCAACTTTGCGTTTGATGCAATATACACATTTGCATCCTAAAGCACGTTTTCCATCGGGCAACCTTTGCAAAGTCCAAGTGCGATTCTTTTCAAGTGCCTCTAACTCAGCATTCATCGCATCTTGCCATAAGGAGTATTTAACAGCATCAGAATATCTTTTAGGCTCAACTAGCTCTGAAGAAATTGCTACGAGAAAGCGTCGATGTCCTGTACTAAAAACATCATAGTTCAAATATATGTTTAGAGGATATAGACACATACCAGATGACTTGTCAGAGGAAGCTTCGGTAGAAAAATCGATGGGATCATAACACTGGGACATGTTAACAAATCCCTTTGAAATAGTACTCTGAGCATGCCCCACAAACATAATCCTTCAATTTTACTGGATGTTGTTTAATTCGATGACCACGACCAAGGAGATCTGTCGCCTTCAATGTTGAAGTAACTTGTGGCATGGTCTCGACTTGGACATCATTGGAATGAACAAAAGAGGGTGACCCATGAATAGATTCAGGTTCAGAAGGTGTTTCTCGAAGTAAAGGTGGCGTAGAAAGATTTAGTGTTGTAGATATTGGTGAAGATACAAGTTCTTCACCCATGATAGGATCATGGGAAGAAATAGAGATGGATGTCACTTTGCTCGGGATAGGATCATGTGAAGAGATAGGACTAGACTCTCCCTCATACCTAACAGGTGAGATAGGGATGATCTAGCAAGAAGTAGAAACTTGTAGTTCAGGTAAAATAGATTCATATAGAGACTTATAAAAAAGAAATGATTCTCAATGAATGTTACATCTCGAGTGATAAAGATTTCTGAGGATTCCAAGTCATAAACTTTCCAACCCTTTTGAGAATATGGATAACCAAGGAATACACGCTCAGAAAAATTATCACGATCTCGGCGATGACGGTATGTAAAGCAAAGACAACCAAAAACTCGTAAGTGAGTGAACTATGGAGTTCGGCCAATAAGTCTCTCAAATGGAGTTTGCAACCAAATAAGGTTGTAGGAGTTCGATTGATGAGATTTCCCGCTGTTAGGATGCATTCCCCCCAAAAGCGAATAGGTAAGTTGCTTTGAAACATTAGTGCTTGAGCAACATTAAGAATGTGACGATGTTTAATGTGAGGTCCCCTCGGGGGTGCGAGAGAGAGGTCACCTTAGGTGAATCCCTACATCGGCTATAGACGGGGAACGATCGTATGTTAAGTATAATGATTCGTCTCCCATTGCACGAGGCCTTTTCCCTAGCAAAGTGGCAAGCGGAACGTTAGAACTGGAAAGTTAAGCGTNAAAGCATTTTGGAATAGTCTGATATTGAGTTGACACCATGACACAAAAGTGACGTATTCGGTCTTGTACCTCACGTTTCGTGGCCATGAGATAAATGCAAACTGAGCGAGAGTAATCATCAACTAAGGTGAGAAAATAATAGGCATCACAAGTAGAATAGACACTATAAGAACCCCAAATATCGGCATGAATTATATCAAATCGAGTAGAAGCAAGAGAAGGGCTATTATGAAAAGGATCACGTGTTTTCTTGGCATGGAAACAAACGGAACATCCGTCAAAATGACAATTGGATAAATAATCTTTAAGTGATTAGGAAATATTTTGTTGATAACAAAATGAGAAGGATGCCCCAGTCGAGAGTGCCACAACTGCGATCTTCATTCTTGACTCCAACATGATTTGCAGAATGGTTTGGTGGTGTCATAAGATGATAAACCCCATCGATTTGTTTACCCAATCCAATCAGAGTCCTCGTAGTTCGGTCCTGTAAAGTACAAAGATTATCGACAAAAGTTAGAATATATGAATTATGTTGAAGAAGTTGTGAGACAGACAGTAGATTGCATCTCAATCCAGGAACGAACAGAACATTGTGCATGTTCAACTGCTCACTAAACACAACACTACCAGAACGATCTGCATGCGATTGTCGTCCATCCGGAAGATCAATAGTGCATGTAGGTATCATCGATACATTGGATAGCATATGCAAGCATCCTGTCATATGCCGATTAGCACAAGAATCTATTATCCATGATGTAAGAGATGACATACCAGAGGGTAAATTCACATCACTGGTATTCGCTCCTTTGACGATGAAATCTCTCAGAAATGTTGATTGAGCTATCGATAGACACGATATGGGATCTCTTTTTGAAGTTGCAATGTGAATTTTGGCTCCCGTAGTTCCACATGGGTAGGAGTTTCCAGAAAAGGCAGCGGAAGAAATTGTAGAGGAAATGGATATCGACGAACTATTAGGAGTTTTGACCCCGTAGTTACGTCGTTCATCTTTGGTTGTCGGAGGGACGGAAAATTCACCGGTGAACTAATGTCAAATCCGGTGTTGATTATGCCGATCCGGTGGAGGTTCGTCTCACACTGCTCATTACGATACAGTGAAAAGATTTGGCTCCGAAACCATGATAAAATGAGAAGAGTAAAGAGAAGAATGAAGAATTCTGTTATTTTTCGATATCGAATACATTTACAAAGACATCAATTTATATGCATCAATTTGTTCTATTCTATGAAGAAAATAATTTGTGTAATAAATCTTTATCAATCTTGGAAATTAATTCAATGATTATTTCCAAGATTAATGACTTTAACTTTGGTAATCGAGGGAATCAAGGATGATTCATTGATTCTCGGCTAACAGGCTCCGCCCATGCAGAGAGCTCGCCAAGGATCCGGCCCAAGCCTAAAAGAGGATTCAACTACTAAAAAGATGAAGTGATGGAACAGTCATGATAGGTTGGAGCAATCCTGACAAGTGATGGGTCGGTCCTGACAAGTTGGATAGGTCTTGACAAGTTGGAGAGGTGACGCCATGTTAGATGACTTAAGAAGTTGTGATAATCATGGCACGGGTGCTTTTCATAATAGAGGTTACCTATTCTGATGCGACTAATATAGAAAGAACGTGAGAAGTGGAATTCACATGTTAGGTTGGCAATCCAACTCTATATAAAGAAGATATTTGGAGATGAATAGAGGCCAAATGATCAACCCAACTAGTCTTTTGTTCTCACTTTATCGTTTTCTTATTGTTCATCACCTTTTGCCCCGATACCTCTTGTGATCAAATAAGATTAGAATCGATATTCAGAGACTTATTGATAGAAGGATAAAAGGAAGAATTACAGAGAGGAAGATATCTGTAATTTGTTGAAATGATTAAAACTATTTTATTTCCGATATCAGAGTAAAGAGTATTACACCACATATATTGATGAGAATCATAGGATCAGGTACCATGCAATGGGTGAGGCCCAATAACGATTGGGTCAACCCATGTGGTAGAAGCGAACTTGTGCAGTCCAGCTTAGTACATTTGAGATGAATTGGCCCGATATTTTGCGATGGGACCGAAGATAAACTTGGCGAAATAAAACGGCTTCTGACAGATGGCCCCATGGTTCGGTCCAAACGGTTACAAACCCACGCGTTCCACGCTTCGGGCCTCCACACGTTTACCACCACTCGGGTCAGATCACGCAGACTACGCTTCAGTCCCGACCACGTTTTACATCGCGTGACAACAACCTCTAACAAACATGTCAGAGGCAGTTACGAGGGGTGGATTACACACGCCTCCAACTCTATAAATACAGGGCACGACGACGGAATAAACATGACCTTTTGGATGCGAAGAATAGGCCGTTACTCTGCCGGGATTATTCTTATCGCTTTCTTGTCCTCGTTATTTTCATAAGCCTATGTTCTTCTTGTACTTGAACTTTGATTTGATTATTGAATCGTCTGAGAGCATTTTCTGCTCTTGGACAAGTGGTTTTTTCCCCATTTCCTGGGGTTTTCCACTCTAAATTGTTTTGCCTCATTACCGATTATTTCTTTTCAATCGTTCTCCCACCACAAACAAATCATAAACGATTTCGTTTCTTAACGAACCGGACGACTATTGGTACCCCCTAAAAAGGGACCATAACATATATAAAGATAAACTTTATTCAAAATAATAACTGAAAGCATGAATTTAGGATCAGATCTTGACTGTGTCTTTGATCTAATCTTCCAGAGATTTGCTACGGTTGACTGGACTGTTTCCTCCAACGGATAATTCTTCATTTTCACATTTGGTGATTACTTCATTTCCAACAATACCTTTGTAATGTTGGATTTATTTTATAGTGAATTTGCAAGAGATGTTTGTCTCTCGGCACCATGGTTTTTTCCCCCTTCTTAAGGTGTTTTCCATGTTACGATCGTCTGTGTTTTTTCCATTTTTATTGTTTAAAGTTGTCTCCACAAAAAATAGATTAAAAATCAATTCTTTGATAAACATTCTCATTAGAACCCAGAAATTATTGGTACCCTTAAAAATAAACCAAAACAAAAATGAATCATGATACTTCACAAGTTGATTAGTATTGAACACATAAAAAAATATCAAGAGATGTTAATCAATAAATATTTAACCAGTGGAATGAGAAGTAAAAATAGTAAATACAAATAATATTTAAGTACTAGCTCTAAACTCCACACACGTCATCCCAAAAAGAAATGTGATTTAACATTCGGTGCCAATATTGTGTAGTTGCAAAACTGTTCTATATCACAAAGGTATCATTCAAATTATAACACAATAAGTAGTGGACGAAACCATGAATCCTTCAGAAAATGACAAAGAAAATAAATTTCTCTTCTCAAAGAAAAAGCACACATCTTTACAATCAATTACTAGAAATCTTACAAAAAACTCGAAAAATTGTTTCTATGTATATGTTAAATGAACTTCAGTGACCCCATGTAAAAACTAGACTTCATTCACGATAAAACTTTTGTCCTATAGGAAACACGTGCAAATTAAATGTTACTTAGACATTTCACAAATGAGGACTTCAGTGATATCTACTACCCCTTCGTCAGTTGAAGACATGATACCGAACGGGGTTAGATGGCCTGATACCGACTGGTCATCAGAAGGAATGAAATGGGCCTTAACCCTATGGCTATTTTAGGAGTGTATTTGTACACGTCCAGTCGCACTTAATGTGGCACCATAGATACCAAGCGTTGATACTCCTCGACACACTGCCCGACACGTGGGAAGCACTAGTGGTGACACTGAGTAATTCTATAACTGAACGAAAAAGAGAGGAGACTAGAGTCAAGCATTTGTGGCCACGAGGCGCTGGCCAGTACAACCGATAATCAGGAGCGATGTTTTCACGGGAGAACATGTTTTGAGTGTGGGGTGATAAGACACTTGAAGATGCATTATGTCCAAGACTGGAGGTCCCAATAGATACATAGGAGAAAGAACAAGGAAGCCAAGGAGGCTCATTCGATTGGTGAATCATACGACGATGACGAGCTTATAGTCTTGTGTCTTGAAGAGCCGAACGTACCTCAAGAGGGATAGGAGGAATGTGTGTTCCACACAGATGCCTCCTACCATGCGATACCGAACTGGAGCTGTTTCAAGAAGTATAATACTAGGGATTTCGGCATGGTGAAGATGGGTAACTCTAGTGCATCGCCGCTCGTGGTCGTCGGGTGCATAGAGTTGACGACCAACACATGGATGAAAATGATCTTAAATGTAGTAAGACACGTCCTTACACTGCTGTTGAATTGCTTTCAAGGAATGTTTTCGACCGAGAATGGTACACAAGTTTGTTTTGAAAAGGTTCGTAAAACTAACGAATGGATCATTAGTGGATGCTAGAGGGGTGTTGGATCGTACCCATTATCGAAAGGTGATGTCGAATGGGTCAAAAACGATGTCCAAGGGTTTATTTCTAAAAGTGTGGATGAGGGGGTCGGCGCGAGGAGAAGCGGACCTGTTACAACACTTGAGTTCGATCGGTCAAATGCGTGTTGAAGAAGCAAAGAAGATGGATACAAAAAGACTAAAAAATGACACATTCGATTTTGACTGAACAACGTGGTAAAAACTGTAGTGTAAAGGGCTCCAAGTCAGACCCAATGAACAAAAAGGAACCTAGGTCGAAAGTGATGACCAACCTCGACAAAGACCGATGAGCAAGGCCGATTGTCACTGAACCAAGGAATGCACGTCCCTCCTGAGCCAATTGAGGGTCGACTATCAACGAATGAAAGTGGCAAAGGGAAAAGGCGGTGCAGGAGGAGCTAGCCTAGCTTGAAAGGAATCGGAGACAAACTTGTCAGAAAGAAGACGTTGTCGAGGAAGTGGATTTTCAAGCAAAATTTGTAAGATGGTCGTAGGTTCAAAGGACGGTTGTGCATAAGGGGTTCAGTCTAGAAAAAAGGGTAGATCTTGAAAAAGCGTTCGACCCAGTCATCAAGGAGGTGATGATCAGGAGTAGTCAACAATGTTCTGTGTTTGGAAAATGTTGGAAAGATCGGGCAGTGATCAGATAGCTACCCTAAGGCTGGAGTTGGAGATTGTTGGTGGTTCTGAACGCAAATCGTCATGGACGATCGTTAGAATGCCCATCTTCCGAACATCGATCAGTTGATGTGATCGAAATTAACGGCGATCGACATCGGGGATGGTTAACGTTGGCAGATTGGCAAGGTGTGGGAACGATTAGTATGGAATAGAACCGATCGACACAAAATGGAACCAATATGCAACCGTGGTACCAATCAGCAAGGCGTGCCGATCGAAAAATCGGGTACCGATGGAGATGCCGCTCATCACAAGTTCCAGCCTTAGAGCAGATGAGGACTTTGGTGACAGCTAACCTATCGTCAAACGAAGACATGATACCGACCTAGGATCAGAAGGAAGGGAGGATACCCAACGGGATCAGATGACATGCTGCATACCGAGTGGGATAGGATGGCCTGATACCGATTGGTTATCAGAAGGGATACAACGGGCCTTAACCCTAAGCTCATGTTAGGAGTGTATGTATATACATCCAAACGCACTTACCACCAAATACCAAACACCAAATAGCACAATGAGAGCACGAGTGAAAACATGAAAGGTTGCAAAGGTTTTGCATAAATAATCTCCCATGTTTGTTGATTCATATTAAGTGGTTCAAGAACTCGATAGTTCGACAATGTATTCATTATTGTATTTTCGTGATAATGAATAGACTCGTAATGTGCGTGGCTTTCTCTGAGTACTTGGATTCGAAGTAAAATTTTTGGTGTCTATTTCATTCCACCATTTGTTTGCGTGAGTTCTTAATTTAATCATTAAATGAACTTGGAAATTTCATTTTCTGGTAACACAAGAGCTATAAATTCCGAAAGAAGTTCATAAATTTCCAAGATATAAGCCCTTTATGAAAAAATCAGCAAGAGTAATCACATTAAAGACTGGTGATATGTAATTTACAGCAACCAAAATATTGAAGAGAAAAAACATGTAAAATCTGGAACATATAATTCAAGAAATAAAAAGAAGATAAATTTAACAAGACCTAGATCTGTAAAATTCAACCACAGTTCGGCGAAATAATCAAAGAATACCACGCAACCGAAAATATATATAGCCAATGAAAAATAGAAGAAGAAGCAAAATCCTAAGAATAAAAATGATTCACCGCATAAGCTAATTAAGAAAACAACCAACAACTTCAAAGGCATTACAACTTTTTAGCTAGAAAAATCCGGCATTAGATTCCTAAGGAATAGAGTTATTCAATAAATCGATGATTTCATTCTCTTCGAGGGTAAATGGTCCAAGCCTTTTAATAGAATGCATAAATCAGACCTACACCGGCCCAGTCCATCAAACCAGATCTTTTCTTCCCATCACTTTTTAAACTTTACATGGGTTGGTATTGTGTGCATCAAATTATATTCAAATAAAGTAAACGCATTAAAAATTTTGAATTAAGACAATATTGCATTACAACATTAATTTCATATCTAAATTACAATTAGTTTTATTAAATATTATGTCATTAAGCAATTAAGAAAATGTAAATAAAAATATATACATTGGTCTTTGACTTCATTTTCATTTGACATATTCAAAATTGAAATTTGATCAAATTTATCGTCTAGGATTTGACTATCTCTTTTAGGACATATCGCTATTGTACTTGGATGGTTAAATGATCAAGATTTATGCTTAACAATGATTTGATGTTATATCTAATAAATATATTGATGAAAAAAAATTGTAGAAAAACTCCGATAGAACAAACTACGAAACGGTTCAAATTTTATTTTAAAAAAAACAAAAAAATCATGGTTCAATGTTTATCCTGTTAGAAAAGGATACATATGTTTAGGGCTAAAGGTTTTCAAATACAGTTTGAAAAATGTAAACAAACTTGTCAGTCTATTTCATACCAATAATGTATGAAAAAATTGTGTCTATTTTTTAGAGTGTCCAGATAGTCTCTACTTGTCGCCGTGATCATTTTGATATTAAGAACATTGAATTCGGAGATCGAGCAAATATTTTGCAAAATTTCTAAATAGAAGGTCACCTCTATATATACTTCATTTCCGTGTTGTTCTGAAGCTTTGCCACATTGATTTGGCAAAACCACACTACTTGCGCATTAATCCGTGACATTTTGGGAGATCCACGCGATTACACTCACATACTGTGGAATTAACAACATTTTGACATATACTCTTTAATATTATAAGAGATTGTGTGTGAGGACAGCTGGTAATCGATTTCTATAATATAAAACACCCAAAATTATATGTGGGAAACCCGAGAACCGAGAGAAAAAACCCACGGACACCAAACCCAAGAGGAATATCACTAAGAAAAGAAAGAGTTAGTGAATGCGAAAGGTTTCCTTTTCATCTGCTGCACCTGTGTCTCTTCATCCTTTCCTCCCATTTTATAGAGGTAAAATATGAATATGAAATTACTAAATGCTATTGTAATCTTTTCTTGTCTCATCAGCCGTCCCCAAGCCTATTAATCTGACTTTTAGTGCATAAAATTCGTACGGCGTCGTCTGAGATTGGTGGCGTAACTATTGTTGACATTCTGCATTTTCGCCGGCCATGTCGACTGCAAAAGCCACCGTCCTTGTCGACCAACCGCTAACGTATATCGATCAACGTTTGCAACGATCGACCGCTTATGTGATTGTCGATCAGTATTTGCGTCGTACATGTCGATCGCCTATTCTATGATCATTTTGATCGTCATCTTGCACACTCGACCAATCTGGTTCGGCCCATTGTCATAAATCAATGCATTAACAAATTAATTTAACAAAATAACACGCTTGAAAAACAAGTAAAAACTCTAGGTGTTGAAACTCACGCGTGTTTGTACAAAACCACACGAATCCCCTTAGAAGTTCGGCAAACTGATCCATTTTACATGATGTTTTCCGGTTCTTCCCGTTCCTCCGATTCCTAAAATGATAAGTGGAAGTCTTGCAAAGTAGAAAGTTTATTTTACACGTATACAATTGATCTTCTACCCTTTAATACTTCTATGATGTACTTGGAGGGAGTGAGTGGTCATGAGTCTGAAATAAGTAAAAATACGATGCAATTGAAACATACATATGTAAACAATCATAACATTACATAATGAAACAATTACACATAGGACAACACTTCATTTTTCTATCAATTGTCATGTAAGGTCTGATAACCCCTCTAAAACCATGGTTTTAGAATCACCATAGTTTCAGAGAGAGTAATCGTATGCTACTGCACCTCAGAGATTGACAACAGGAGCAACAACTCATCAACATCTCTAAGATTTGGCCATATCATATCATATAAGAGCTTTTTTCCTATTATGGGTCATACCCCATATTTTCCTCAACAAACTAGCATGCTCTTTAGTAATAACCATGGTGAAACCGTGTTGCTAGTGATGTGCGTCCACAAACACTCGAGTTTTCACATAAACAAGTCACAATTTATAAAACAATATTTACTAAAGGAAGTACACTTTGACACTCTGTCACACCATATCTATTTTGAGAGTTCAAATAACCTTGTAAAATCATTTCAAAATTCCATATGCCAACTCATGTGGCTACCATATGCAAAAGAACATGTAAATCAGAGCTCATAAGCGTTCCAGAAAAATCATTGAATAAAGGAATTGCGTGATTAAGGGAATTGACAATGGAGATTGGCTTTAAACAAACCTTTCCTACAAATATCTTTTGTGATAATAAGTCTGCCGTCGCTGATGAGACCTTCGTAACCCGGTACCTCGAACCTGATTAGGCCCAGGCTTAGCTAGGCCAGCCCAAGTTACATAAGCCGAACTTGGGGCACAGATCCAGCCTGCGCGAATTGACGGTCTGGCGAGAAAAGTCGGGCCCGAAGGCCCGTTCTTAGTGGTCGGGACCGATCGATGGAATCATGCGTTCTCCCCCTCATCGTGATCGATCGGTCCAGGACGCATAGACTGTCCTTCGGGCCATCCGCACTCCTTAACATGCAACAATATTCTTTGATAATCTTGTCAAAGGTATGCATGACAGAGTTGTACGAGCCTCCCCTAGTTAGGAAACAGCCGGCAAGCAGCGCCGAAAGGCATGGCACCACGTAGCCGGCCAGAGCTACGCCCGGAAGCTGTCTCGCCCGACACGAGCCGACCTAGCCACATGGGACAAGCACAAAACGACACCCTACTATTCACACAGCAGGAAAGACCTATAAAAGGGACATTCGGGAGTGAAAACAACTCTATCTTCTCTTCGGTTTTTCTCTTGCTTCCCTTGCGCTTTCCCATCATTTGTTGTATCCAAAGAACAAATATGGCATGTGTAATGAAAAGCTTTGTTATTGGATCGGCTAAGAGCATTTCTAGCTCTTAGCCAAGTGGTTTTTTCCCCTCTTTCCAGGGGTTTTCCACTCTAAAATTGTCTTGTCCTTTTCCATTTGATTCTGAATCGTTTTCCCCCTACAAAAAAAATTAAAACCGAGTTCGTCTTGCAACGAACCGGACGACTGTTGACACCCCCGGTTCTCAGACCACAACAGTTTGGCGCCGTCCATGGGGACGATTTTCCAATTCCCATTTGATGTCTATACCTGGGATAGGATAATCAAATGCATGGAAACCAGAACTTCGACAAACGATAGTGATGCGCTTCCCATCAGCCTTCCAGTGTCAACGTTCTCTCTGCACGACCTGGAGGTTGTTGTTATCAAAGTAATAATAGAGGTTACGTCGGAGAGGAGTGGAACAGAACCACCGGCTATCACAAGCTCTGTTCCAGCAAGCAGAGGGTACGAAAGCGACCCTGACGCGCGAAGCTCCGATGAAGAGGAGATTATAAGGCGCGGAGTGACGATGAGGAGGCAGAGATATCAATCTACTCCACCTCCTCCAATCAGAACCCCAACTCCCGATCCTGGGAATGACCAGGAACATATACAGAGACGCAACGATGAACATACCACGGAGTTGGAGACCCTGCGAACGCAGAGGGATTGTGGGCCGGATCTTGGGCACAATCCTGGACTATTCGATGGGGCCATGGATGCCCCTATCACGCGGAGCAAGGATGATGACTTGTGGCATAATCTACATATGGCCCAGGAATCATTCCATCATTCTGGAGGTGTCTCCGCTGCACTGGGAGAGTTGATGCTCCCTTTTTTTGAAGAGATGGGCGGCAGTCCCCGATCGATACTACCGCAACCCCGAAGGGTTGCCACTATTCCGAAGTGACGGTGATCTGATCGATCACGTCGCGGATTTTGAGCTGAGGATGGGGACCATTCGGGTCTCTGACTCATTGAAGTGCTGCATCTTCGCGGCCGTATTATAGGGCGATGCCAGGACATAGTTCAAGAACTTGCCGGCTCGATCCATACATTCGTATGGCGGATTCGTCCTGGCATTCTCGGAGCAGATTGGTCCAAATGTAGGACCGGCTCGGAGTAGGCAACAACTATACAACTTGAAATGTATCCCGGCGAAGATGAGTCTCCGGTCTTTCATGGAGAAGTTCAATAGAACCGCTCGGGGTATCAAGCTGGAGCTCCGGGATAAAATCGACATCCTGCAACAGGTCCTAGGAACATGCGGCCTTTCGGCCAGCCTTGTGAAGAGCCCACTGCCCACCTTGGGAAAACTTCTTCAGAAGATCAACAAGTACATCAAGGTTGACGAAGCGTTGGGAGTTGGCTATCGGAAGCCTAGCGGGAATTCTGAAACAATAGGCGATCATAGTGTTTGAAACCCTAAAAAGCAGCCGCGAGAAGTAGCGGTTGTTGCTGAGAAGGACGTCCCCCCGAAGAAGGAGGACAGTCGGGTTGAAATTCCCACTGCTGCGAGAAACAGTAGCAGCAATCTATAAGGAGAAGCCCGATAATTATAAGGGCAAGCGGGCGGAGTCTCCCCAAAGGGGTTATCATGGTGACGATCATCACCGATCGAGGGGGAGATATAATTGGGGCCAGCCCCGACACTACAACGATAGGGAAGGGGATCGAAGGTCCCCCAGCCCGAACAAGACAGAGGCCAGCACAACCAAGAAAACCGTGGCCAGGGCCGAAGAAGGAGATGGCGGGGCCGTGGCGGCAGAGCCCAGCAAAACGAAGGTAGAAGACGAGAGCAGCCCGCTCCCCCACCTGCTGAAGTAGGCACCCAACCTCCCCCAAATGAGGTGGTGCCTAGGGATAGGGAGGTCACCGGAGATATTTATGTTATCTCCGGCGGAATAAGAATGAATGAGTCGGTTAGGGACCGAAATAGAGTAGCGCGCGAGGAGTTCCCCGAAAGCTCCGAGTCTGTAGCGCTGGTCAAGTAAGAATCGTCCGAGCGGTCCTCTACCTTCGAGGATGATATTACCTTCACCGCGGACGATCAGGAAGGGGTTACCGATCCCTGTGATGATCCTCTCATCATCACTGGAATCATCGCCGACCAACGGGTCCATAGGATTTTGGTGGACACCGGGGCTTCATGCAATCTAATGAAGCGTAAAGTGGCTGAAATGTTGGGAGCTGCAGCCCCTAATCTACCTATTACCAACATAACCCTTTGGGCATTTGAACAAAGGAGCGTGATCCCGTGCGTGAAAATTCTCTTCCCGGTCACGTTGGGGGAGCCAAACAGGGACCGATCGGAAACCCTGGAATTCATCGTCGTTGAAGTCAATCTGGCTTACAACGCGATTATTGGACGCTCCGGCCTCGGCAAGTTTGAGGCGGTCCCTTCCACGCACCACATGATGCTCAAATTCCCCTCCACTCATGGAGTGATTTCTGTTAAGGGGAACCAGAATGTAGCAAGACAGTGCTACATGAGCTCGTGCCGAACTCTGGCACCGATGAAGAGAGCACGTGTGGATTTGCTCGAAGAGACCCCGCGCACCCGAGCTAGGCTATGGAACCTGTCGGGTTCAAACTGATAAACTTGGTTGAGGACGACTCAACCAAGAATACCCGCATCGTGGCACACTTGGCCCCGACCTTCGAAGAAGAGCTGGTCCGCTTGCTGAGAAGCAATGTGGACATATTCGCCTAGTCCACGGATGATGTCCCGGGGATTGACCGATCCGAGAGTGAGCACCGGATCAACACTAAGCCCGGAACGAAGCCTATTAGGCAAAAGAGGAGGCGTTATTCTCCTGAGAAAAATGAGGTCATCCAGGCCGAGGTAAACAAGTTGTTGCAGTCGGGTTTCATTAGGGAGATTCACTACACTGAGTGGGTTGCGAACCAGTGGTGGTCTCCAAGGCAGATGGGAAATAGAATATATGCATCGACTTTACCGACGTCAACAAGAGCTGTGAGTCGAATGCTTTCCCGCTGCCACATATTGACCGATTGGTGGATGCTGTAGCTGGCAACACAATGATGAGTACCATGGACGCTTACTCCGGGTACCATCAGATTTTCCTTGCTATGGAAGATCAGAAGAAGTCATCGTTCATGACAGAAGAAGGCGTTTATTGCTATGAGGTTATGCCTTTAGGCTTAAAGAACACCGGAGCAACATACCAGAGGTTGGTCAACAAAATCTTTAGGGATTCGATATGCCATATTATGGAAGGGTATGTTGATGATATGATTGTCAAATCCATGAATTATGAAGACCATATTCCTTACGTGTCTTATTGTTTCGAAGTATGCTGTAAATATAAACTCAAACTGAATCCGAACAAATGTTGCTTCGGGATCCGAAGTGGCAAGTTCCTTGGATATTACGTTTCTGAGAAAGGCATAGAGGTTAATCTTGAGAAAGTCCATGTGATTATTGACATGCAACCTCCGAGAAACAAGCGAGAGTTTCAGAGGCTGATTGGCCGACTAGCAGCGCTGAGCAGTTTTATCTCTAGGTCCACGGACCGAGCTTTACCTTCTTTCAGGGTATTAAGGAAAGCCAACCATCTTGGCTGGACCGAAGAGTGCGATCGGGTCTTTTCAGACCTGAAGACTTATTTGAGCACTCCTCCTGTGATGGTGAGCCTGACCTGCCATGAACATTTGGGATTATATCTGGCCGTATCAGAGGCCGCAGTCAGCGCAGCTTTGCTAACCATTGGGGATGACGTTCATCGACCTGTCTATTATGTGAGCCATTCTCTGGTACCAACCGAAACCAGATACATCACTTTGGAAAAATTCATGCTGGCCTTGCAGAAAGCTATATTCAAGCTTAAGCATTATTTTGAAGGCCGCAAGGTTTATGTGTATACTGATCAGCCCCTGAAAGCAGTTTTGAGTCAGGTGGACTCCAATGAAAGGTTGGCCAAGTGGAAAATCAAGATAAGCTCCATGTATCTGGAATTTGTACCCCGAAAGGCGATCAAAGCTCAGGTTCACGTGGATATCATGGTCGAAATGACCCGATCAGCCATATTTTTGAACCAAGAGGACGACCGATAGGTCATTTATGTTGACGGATCAACCTTCGGGGGAAAGGGAGTGGGCATCACCCTTACCACACTTCATGGCAACGTTATCCATTCCACGGTCAAGATCTTATTCAGTGGAACGAACAACGTGGTGGAATACGAGGCCGCGCTGTTAGGGTTGTCCTTAGCCCGAAAGATGGGAGTTGCTAAAGTGCGAATGTTCTCGGACTCCAAGTTGGTGGTAGAATAGTTCGCATGATGATTTGAAACACATGAGCCAGCCATGACGCTATATTGTGCAAAGATCCTGGAGTTGTCAAAGAAGTTCAGTAAATTCTCACTTGACCATGTGCCTAGAGAACAAAATAAGGTGGCCGATGCATTAGCCAGACTAGCTGCAGGCCTATCAGATATTGGACCAGGCACCGTATTGGTCCACATTCAGGACCGACCTTCGTTCGAGATATGTGTGACCGAACAGTCACTTGAAGAAATTGATGTTTTATGCCATGAACTTCAGGACCTGAAAGTAAACGCCATTGACGTGCCAGGGAAACTCACATGGATGGACCTCTTTATCAAATCTGTGACCAATGGCCATCTACCAGAGAATGCATCTAAGGCCAGGAAGATTGAGACCCGGGCCATGCGATATGTGCTAAACAACGGGCGGCTATTTAAGAGGAGTTTTGAAGGACCGCTCTTGTGATGTATGTCCCCTGTTGAGGCTGAGGCAGTCATGATTTATATTCATGAGGGGATATGCGGTATACACTCTGGAGCCCGATCTCTATATCATCGCATTATTAGGGCCGGGTATTTTTGGCCAACGCTCCTCGATGATGCTAAAAAGTACACGAAGTGTTGCGCTGCTTGCCAACATCATGCTCCGGTTTCCCAATTACCAGGAGCACCCCTATCTATGAATCCACTTCCTTGTCCGTTCGATAGATGGGGGATTGATATCTTGGGACCGTTTACCCGATCGGTTAAGCAGCGGAAGTTCTGCATAGTGGCGGTTGAGTATTACACAAAGTGGATCGAGGCTGAAGCGGTGGCTATTATTTCCTAAAAGGAAGTGAGACACTTCGTATGGAGGAACATTATAAGCCGCTTTGGAGTGCCTCAGGCTTTTGTATCAGACAACGGACTTCAATTCTGCGGTCTCCAAAAGGTTATCCTCAAGGGATTGAAAACTAAGTTGGAAGATTTGGGAGGAAAATGACCCGATCACATCTACGAGGTTCAATGGGCTTATCGGACCACACCCCACTCAACGACTCAGGAATCCCCATTTTCTTTGGTATACGGGTCCGAAGCGGTCAGTCCAGTGGAGGTTGCCATATGATCACCTCGAATCACCCAATATGACGAGCATTTGAATAACGAACGAAGGTCTTTGGATTTGGAGATGATTGAGGAAAAGCGGAACTCCATCTATGCGTGAATGTGTACTTATCAGCGAACTATGGAGCGAGCTCATAAGAAACGGATCTTGCTCAGGGACTGTCCTCAGAACCGGGACTTCGGTTTAAGCTTGCTATGGGACTTATAAAAAACCAAGGCAACGCCGCCCATATCATAACATTTTACAGGGATGGATTCAAGTGTGGTATGCTGCCGCAGTTGATATTACCCGGGTATATTCTCTTGTATCCGTCCTTACCCGGGAGCTCGTCCGACGTGGTTATTGGTATTTTCGGTATTTTCATATTTTTATCGGATGGCATTCTCAAGTGGTATTCTCGTAATTCTGGCCCGCTAGGCCCCATAGAAAGTCTCTGTAAGCATTTTGAGATGTTTCGGGTCATTTCGGTCCCAGACGGGGCCAGGGGTATTTTCGTAATTTGCCACCCGGGATCGCACCGGTGAGGTGCGATGATGTTATGTGGCCGCATATTCGCTATCTGGAAGCAGTGGATTATTTTACGGGGTCCTCCGGTATTTTCTCATCAATATCCTCGCCTAATTCTGAATCGAGACGCATTTCCGAAGTTATATTTCGGAACGGTATTTGTTCTAATTTAATTGGATATTAGTTGAGGTGTCTTGGGCTTAATCTAATGAAATTGGACTCTTGGGCCTAAGCTTGTGTTTTGGGCTACATTTCTCTATAAATAGAGGTCCTAAGGCATTGAGAAGGGGTTGGATCCTTTTCGCATCTCCCAAGGCGAGACTTTCACTCGAAATCGCGAGATTTCAACACTGCAATTACTATTCGNTATTTGTATACTGATCAGCCTTTGAAGGAGGTTTTGAGTCAGGCGGATTCTAATGATAGGTTGGCCAAGTGGAAGATCAAGATCCGCTCCATGTATCTGGAATTCGTTCCTCGAAGGACGATCAAATCTCAAGTCCTCGCGGATTTCGTGGTCGAGATGACCCGATTGCTCATATTTCTGAACCAAGAGGAAGACCGGTGGGTCATTTATGTTGATGGATCAACCTTCGGGGGAAAGGGAGCGGGCATCACCCTTACTACATGTCAAGGCGACGTTATCCATTCCGTGGTCAAGTTCTTTTTTTCTGGAACGAATAACGTGGTGGATTACGAGGTCGTTTTGTCGGGGAGGACCTTAGCCCAAAAGATGGGAGTTGCTAATGTGCGAATGTTCTCGGACTCCAAGTTGGTGGTGGAGCAATTCGCAGGACGATTCGAAACACATGAGCCAACCATGAAGTTATATTATGCGAAGGTCTTGGAGATGGCAATGAAGTTCCGTGAGTTCTCATTTGACCACGTGCCTAGAGAACAAAAACAAGGAGGCCGATGCGTTAGCCAGATTGGCTGCAGGCTTACCAGACGTTGGACCAGGCACAGTATCGGTCCATATTCAGGATCGACCTTCGGTCGAAATTTCTGTGACCGAACAGTCGTTTGAGGAGGTGGGAGCTTTATGCCATGAACTCCAGGACTTAAAGATTAACGCCGTTGACTCCCCAGAAGATACAACGTGGATGGCCCCTTTTGTCAAGTATCTGACCAACGGCCATCTACCGGAAAACGCATCAGAGGCCATTAAAATTGAAACCCGGGCTACGCGATATGTGCTGACTGATGGGCACCTATTCAAGAAAAACTTTGAGGGACCGCTCATGCGATGCATATACCCTTTAGAGGCTGAAGCCGTCATGATTTATGTTCATGAGGGGATGTGCGGGATACATTCTGGGGCCCGATCGCTATATGATCATGTTGTTTGAGCCGGTTATTTCTGGCCAACGCTCCTTGAGGATGCAAAGAAGTACACAAGACGTTGCGCTGCATGCCAACACCATTCTCCAGTTCCCCAATTGCTAGGGGCATCTTTGTCGATGACCCAACTTCCTTGTCCATTTGACAGATGGGGGATTGATATCTTGGGACCGTTTCCCCGATCAGTCCAGCAGCGGAAGTTTTGCATAGTGGCGGTTGAATATTATACAAAGTGGATCGAGGCTGAAGCGGTGGCTATTATTTCAGAGATGGTGGTAAAGCACTTCCTATGGAGGAACATCATAAGCCGCTTTGGAGTACCTCGAGCTTTTGTATCTGATAATGGACTTCAATTCCGCGGAAAAGCCATTCGGGATCTTTGCGTCAAATTGGGTATCGCTCAACACTTCTCATCAATGGCTCATCCCCAGACCAACGGATTAATGGAGGTTTCCAACAAAGTTATCCTGAAAAGATTAAAAACTAAGTTGGAAGATTTGGGGGGAAAGTGACCCGATCACATCTACGAGGTGCTATGGGCTTACCGCACCAATCCCCGTTCAACGACCCAGGAATCCCCTTTCTCTTTGGTATATGGGTCCGAAGCGGTCAGCCCAGTGGAGGTAGCCATAAGATCACCTCGGATAACCCAGTATGACGAGCATCTGAATAATGAACGAAGATCCTTGGATTTGGAGATGATTGAGGAAAAAAGAAACGCCATCTATGCACGCATGTGTGCTTATCAAAGAACAATGGAGCGAGCTCATAACTAACGGGTTGTGCCCAGGGAATTGTCGGAAGGCGACCTTGTTCTCAGGAATGTTAGAGTTCATAGAAATGTTGGGAAGCTGGACAGAAATTGGGAAGGGCCCTATCGAGTCATGAAGATCCTGGGTGCTGGGGCTTATAAGCTAGAAAATCTGGAGGGAGGTGAGATCCCCCGAACTTGGAATGTTATGAACTTAATGCGTTATTTTATATAAAGAATTTGACATATTTGGTAACTCTGAACTTTAAAACCTTTCTTATGCATAAATAAGTTACAATAGATGCAATACAAATTATTTCTAGCTAGGTGAGTGACCGATCTTGGACTTGGATTTTCTGGACGAGTTTGGACTGGTGACTGTAGCCATCATCCATAAGGCTCTCAAGTACTGTGACCGCTCTGACGAGTCAGTTGCTTCCACTCTTGCTGAGTACTTAGATGAATCGCATACTTCCAGAACTTACTACGAACTCAATCTCCCCCTTCAAACGGCACTCATCACCTAGAGGTAGCCCTTGCTCCATTATGCTTAATCCATGAGCAACATACCAGGACAGAGTTAACCTGTCAAATGGCAAGCCAAAGCCCGCCATTGGACTATTTTAAGAATCGGGGCTTCGGCTAAAAATTTGTCATAGGACTCATGTAGAACCATGGCAACGCCGCCAAAGTCATGATATTTTATTGGACGGATTCAAGTGTGATCTCTTGGTATAGTTGGGATTCCCTAACTTACTAAACTTAGCCGGATTCAAAGTAAATTGGTAAAGACCGTTCGGTCCAGATTTGGCTTAATCCCCGACTTTAAACTTGGAGTTAACAAATGTAAATTTTGCAAAAAGATGATATCTTATTCAAAATGGAGTTTACAAATGCAGAAAGGAAAGGACTGGGAAATTTGAATCCTAATCTATTTGTCCTTCTTCCTTATCTGCTGCGCCGGACTTCTCTTCAATCCATGCCTTGAGATCCTCCACCTTCTTCCCCCTTTCCACACCTATTTCGTTGACCGATCTCTCCATTAGGTCAAAGAGGGGATAGTTGGGATCATTCTCCAACGGGGGCTCATCTAGTTCGGGGATCTCACGGAAGTTTCCATCCTTGGTTAAAGGGTCAAGCATCTCCCAAAGATCATCTTCTGGATCTAGACCAAACTTGCTGACTATTTGGTCCTTCATATTGTCCATGTACTGGGAGACGTTCAATCCGTAAACGTTTGCCGCCAAGGCAAACATCAGGGGTGATCGGGCAAAACCCAAAAGGGCTTCCCGAACCGCACTCTCAGTTGATCCTTGGACCCTAACCAACTCTTCTTTAAGCGCTTCCCGCTCTTCCTTCAAGGCATTCTTTTCCTCCTGGGACTGCAAGAGAAGTCTGTTGCTTTTGTCATATATCTCTTGTATCTGATGCTCTAACTCCAAAACTCGGGCCGTGGCGGAGTTTGCTGCTGCTTGGGCCTCTCCCGCCTTAGATGCAGCTAAGGATAACTCAGTACCCGCTCCAAGCAGCTCTCCGTTCAGACGGTCCCGATCGGCTCTCACCGATTTCAGCTCTTTTTGTTTAATCTCAACTTGCCGCTGAGCTAAGGCAAGTTGACCTTCCAGCTCTTCAGACGCCGATGAGATGCTTCGGCTAAGCTGGACGGCGGAAGCGAGGTCCAAGGCCCTTCTATGTGCCTGCAAGAGCCAAATTGGATTAAGAACATATACCCGATCGGGGCAGCATGAGCTGAAAATAACTAACCACAGCTTGGGACTCCAGATATGCTGACACGAAGCTGGGCAGCGCGCCATCAATACCCGGCATGTTTTTCTTCCCCAAGAGCCGGTATTCTTCGAGGACGGCATCCTTCCATGAAGAGGGGACTCTTTTTGGTCCCCGGGCCTTAAAAACGGAGACTACCATCTCCTGGATAGCCCAGCGAATAGTCTCGAGGTTAGACGAGGACGAGACTGTCTTCTCCCCGATTGTGACCCCTTTCGTCGGGATCGGGACTGTGGGCCTGCTCACAGTTGATCGCAGCCTCTTATATTGCTTCGGGGCTTCCTCTTCGGTGCCCCGCTTGTTCGTTGACGCAGAGACTGAAGGTCTCTGCGCCCAATCTCCTAAACTGGATGAGGGGCGGACATCTTCCACCCGCATTGACCCCTGCAGCAATAACCGTACGACGTTAAGATCCAGAGGGGAATTATTCCCGATTCTGTACATGGTAGGAAGGCCTAATGAGCGTATCATCTTAGTGATAACCTCATCCACCTCGTCCATTGATCGGGGCTCTGGCCTGTGGCTGCTGGAGCTCCCCGATGATCGTGAAGGCCCAACTGCTGCGCTGGGCTTGGGTTTTGATGACTACAGCTGAGCCTCCTTCTTGGCTTTTGAAGCATCAGCCACTGCAGCAAGTAGGTTCCCAGACATTGTATTAGTGGAATCTGCAAAAGGAAAATAATGAGGATCGGGAAATATGAATTAAAGCAAGCTAAGTCGTACCCAATCCTTCTGACTCAAAAGAGTCAGAACTGGAGAAGAAACCCTTTTGGGCAGGGGCTCCATTTCTTCCTGCTACCCCAATCTCTAATAGCTTCTTCTCCCGAAGGATGTCAATTCTTTTCAGACGCCGTTCGGGAGGAGGAAGCATTGCCAAGGTGTTGGCAATATCAAGGTTGGATGGGTTGAACCGGCTTCGGTCCAACTTCCCGATGTCTGGGTGTGTTGTTAGGAAGGTAACTTTCAGCAAGTCCTCCATCGGGATGTCTATCCAGACATAGCAAGATTCTCATTCATGTAGGGAATCTTCCTTGTCTACGATAATACACTCATTCGTTCGGGTAGCTATATAATATAGTTTGCGACCCCCTAACAACCTTCTTCCCCTATGGGATCCCACCAGGAACAGGTTGAAAAAATGCCTGAGGGTTGGCTCTACCCTCTGTTTGTGGCAATAATAAATAAAAGCGATAATATAAACATAATTGTCCCGAAAAAGAGCAAAAGTCGGACAGTGAATCTCCCGAAGAACGGCCGCGACAAAAGGGTGAAGAGGAAATCGCAAGCCTGATCTTAGGGAGACGTAGCTAATGGGTATTGTGCTAGCCGGAACGTTCATCTCAGCGGGAAGGAAGCACGGAACGTCTTCCTTCCCCCTGCAGATAGGATAATGGGCTGGAATAGAAAACTTGACCCGAAATGCTTCAAGGTCCATTGTGATTATATCAGGGTACCTAGACCTACGAGGCGCCATGGATGGTTACCTTAGAGTTTACAAGAGATTTGAAGTTGATGAACGGTTGAGCAAAATCGCCGGAGGATTCCAAAGCTAGAGCAGTCTGTCGCAAAGTGTGATAATGGCTGCACAAGGCGAAAATCCCGACTTTTATATCATGTATTGCTCAATCACAGGGTGACACGTCATCTCTGCAGGCGGCTGCAATCTCACAATCTTTCCCCCCTTTGGAATACGAAAAGGCATTAGCTATTGTAGAGCCCAGAATTACGTTTCTACCCTCAACTGCTATGGATTTCAAATTTGAAAATCCACATCATGAAATTTCTAAGTGCAGGATCGGTCCCCAAGGACACCGTTACAACTAGTTCGGGTACAGGTTTCCGTCGCTACAATCGGGAACTTATGCACAAACGATCTCAATCTGTTGATCGAACCCCGATCACCACCGCGGTGGCGACAGAGTCCGAGGGGCTAGTGATGAGATCCCGGGAACCCGGTACCTCGGACAAGGTCAGGACCAAGCTTGGCCAGAGAAGCTCAAACAACGTAAGCCGAACTTGGAGCCCCAGATCCAGCCCACGTGAGTGAATGGCCCATGCAGATCTCGTGGCACGATCGAAATTTTATAGCGATCGGTTCCGATATGTAGGGCCCAGCTTCTCGCACGCGCCCAGACCGATCCGTCCACATATTACAGGCGCTTCTTCGGGCCATTCTTACTCATCCCATGCAACGACAACCCTTGACAGCCTTGTCAGAAGCGTGGTCCGGCGAAGGCGTACGAGCCACCAGTGGCCAGAGAGTAGCCGGCTAGTAGCGCCGAAAGGTCTAGCACCATGCAGCTCTGTGAAGCCGTTTCCGGCGGCTGTTCCGCCTGACATTAGCCGACCTAACCGCAAAAGACAGGCACAAAATGACACCCTACTGCACACAACACAGTGGGAGTATAAAAAGGACACTTAGAGTGTGAGAAAAGGACATTCTTCCGTTTTTCCTTGGAGTTTTCGCATAGAGAAGTCTTTGTCGATTTATTTTCGATTTTTCTCCTTCTCTTTGTTGTCTGAAGATCAAACATGACTTGTATGATCATTTATTTGCTTATTGAACCGATTAAGGGCACTTTCTTTGGCCCTTAGTCAAGTGGTTTTTTCCTCGTATTCGAGGTTTTCCACTCTAAAATCCTTGCGCCTTTTCACCTTTGATTTATAATTGTTCTCCACATATCAAACAAATTATAAACGAGTTCGTCCTGCAACGAACCTGTCGATTGTTGACACCCCCGATATTCGAACCACAACATGTATAATTCATACGTTATTGATGAGAACTCTAGGACCGGGTACCCTGTAATGGATGAGGCCCAATAACATTTGGGCCGACATAAATAATCAAAACGAACACTTACAGCCCACTTACACCTTCAGGAAGAGCGGCCCGATGTTCAACACAGAGGACCGAAGATAACCTTAGTAAATAAAAGCGTTATCTGCCAGCTGGCTCCGGGGTTCCGTCCGAACAGTTACAAAACGGTTACAGGCTCACGCGTTCCACGCTTCGGGCCCTGTCACGTTTATCATGCTTCGGGCCCAATCATGCAGACCACGCATCGGTCCCAAACTCGTTTTACATCATGCGATAACAACCTCTAACAAACTTGTCAGAGGCGGTTACAGGACGTGGATTACACTCGCCGGCAACTCTATAAATACAGGGCAAGACGAACGAAAAGACAGGACCCTTTGGACGCGGAAGAACAAGCTGTTACTCTGCCGGATTCTTCTCGCTTTCTTTACCTCGTCATTTTCATTAGCCTGTTGTGTGAACTTT
>RWGZ01000872.1:0-30276 GCA_009725065.1 Utricularia reniformis | reverse complement strand
TATTCAAGTGAATGAGAATATATATAACATTTCTATATTTTTCATAAATAAACATATTTGATTATAAGAACTGAAAAGAAAAGATAATTCATTTTATATCACACTATTATATATAGTAAAATTCAAACCCACCGATCCACCACCCAACCCCACTCGTCTCGCTCTTACTTTAAATTCCCAACGTCTCTTTTTCCCTTGAATTTCTCTTTTGCTGATTGATTAAAAGTAAAGTTTCTCTACGTCTTACACATTTTTCATCACGATTTGAGATTTTGAAGTATCACGCAAGAACTGGAGACGTCCGGGGGAAGAACTGAACATCAAACTGATAAATTTGTTGCTCACTGTTCAGTGAAGTTGAAGGAAGGCGTGTGAGTGAAATGCTAATGTGAATATTTGTTGCATTACATCTGAAAATCTGGGTTTGTTTTTCTGTTTTTGTTTTCAATAATGGGGATTTGTGGCGTGTATTTAATTATGGTAATTACTTAAACTACTTACTCAAAATGATTTTTTAATAATCGGGTGTTAGATTTGTTTTTGCCTGGAAGCTGCGTGTTATGATAGTGTACTTGGTTGGTAAGAACGGGGTTTTGTAAATCAGATCCATAATTTACAGATTTCAAATAGATCATCATTGTATTCTGGGTGCATTAGTGTGTGCTCTAGTTTTCTTTACCCGACTGAAATTTAAACTTTTAAGGTGGTTCTGTTTTGTGTGCGTGTGGCCTAAGCTATGCAGCAGCATATGCTGTCCAATTGTCAAGTGAGTGCGATGTCGAAAATCCAGTTTTTGTCATTGTACTCATTGTTTTCTACTTTTTTATCCCCTTACAAGCTACGGAACTGTGACTCTTTGTTGTGGAATGGGTTCTTGGTTTTTGGAGTGCATAAGTAATTAATACCATTTTACAGTCTGAACTTGGATGATATATGACAAATCATTGGATGAGGCTGAGACTGTTTTTTTCAATTTGAATTTGAAGTGCTGCACAGAGCCGGAGAAGGAAGATTTGATTCATGTCAATCCAAAAACTACAGTCCAGCAATGCAGCTTTGAGATACCGAGCATTCAGTCCGGGATTGCCTTCTGTCTCTAGATTTCGAAGCGGTTATCTTCCAGCAGGGATGAATCCTGGAAGGGTAACAGATTATTTGTCGGAATCAGATATGGATACATGCTCTGATTCTGAGGGTGAGTCCCATGGTGCTCGCTATTCTCTTGATGCATCACCTCAAGATGATAAAATTCCAAATCCCAGCTCAATGCACACTACTTTTATAAATGGAGGAAGTATCTTGGAAAGGCAGGGAGTACATAGAGGTGGTTCATCTGTGCATTACGGTAGTTCGATTGCGGAATCTTCTGAATCTTTATCTACTTCAGAGATGAGTTCTACACAAGTGAAGCCCTTAGAAATGATTGGTGGACAGTCAAGAAAGGTTTTAATATTAATCAATGGCTTCATACTTTAATGTCAAGGTTTTAGCATATAACTTTTGTTTCTAGGATTTCCTGAATGCAAGAACTCAGAAAAACTTGTATGAAGATAGCCCAAGTGCACCTGTGCTGGCTGGTGGAAGTTCTTTTCAGCATGTGCATCAAGCTTCTGAGACACTTCAACAGTTCAGAGCTGATTTTGATACTGCACGATCAAACGGTTCCACAATCGAGGTCGAGGATGAAAACACTTTTTGTAAAATGGAAAAACATACAGAAACTAATAATCCTGCGGATTCTATTAGGTATTTTTGGATTATTCAAACTAAGATTCCTTTATTCAAATTTATTTTGAGCTGTTTGTTTCAGGGTTGATGCTGCATCATTTCAAGCTGTATCTGCTCGATACCCTACATTTCATGCAAGGTAGTCTAAGCGTTCTTATGCTTTACATTTTTGAATAGTTAATATACTCACTCTTCAACATAGTTATGATTATAAAAAACATTTGCAGTGGACTAGGGTATTGGTATGCTGTTCTTTCATACGATGCCTGTGTTCGTCTGTGTCTTCATTCCTGGGCCAGGGGCTGTATGGAAGCACCTGTATTTTTGGAAAATGAATGTGCTTTGCTGAGGGATGCCTTTGGGTAAATGCTATTATTTACTCTTATTTTATGACAGCTACCTTATCTTGCCATATTCAACTATGAAAATTTATTTTCCTGTTTTGTAGGCTGAAAAATATATTGTTACAATCAGAGGAAGAAATACTACAGAAGGAGGCCAACAAGCTTGTCAGTGAAGGAGCTTCTGTGAAGACGAAGAAAACTATTGGAAAAATTAAAGTTCAAGGTAACTTAAATATTTGTGTTTTATGGACTTGATCCAAGCTGGTCAAGGGGTCTAGTGAGTCTAAGGTCTTCCGTAAATTGACTACTTGCAGTTCGTAAAGTGAAAATGGGATTGGAACCACCTACCGGATGTACATTTTCATCTTTCAAGTCTCAATCCATTGTGAATTTGGAATCATTTCAGCTTCGGATTTCAAATGTGAAGTCAGTTGTCTCATCTGAGAGGAAAGCACTGAAAAGAGAACGTGTACCTACGGTCATTCCTGTGAAGGGCTCTCTGTTTCATAAAACAATGGCACATGTCATTACTGGAACTCGCTTTTGTATGAAAGAAGTTCCGGAGCTCGTTAAATCCGGTATCATCGCTTGGCGAGGGAGTTCGACATCATATGAAGTGGTGCCAGGTATTATGGGATTGCAGATCACTTCAACTAAAGGCCTCTTTCCTCAAAAAATGTCTGCTGTTGTTGAAAAGATATGCATATTTCTGCTATTGTTAAATGTTATTCCTGTTTATTTACTGCAGAATCATATTCCTGTTTATTAAGACTAAAAAGTTCTCCCGAAGAGGATGCTGTGAGAATGCAGCCGGGATCTGGTGAAAGCCGTGTATTGTATGTATAGTTTAACCTTTGTTCTTCACTTTTCATCCATCTATGTGGGATTAACTTTACTTATATCCCTTCATAGCTTGCCAGATGGACTCGGAGATGATATTTTGATCGATGTTCATGATTCAAAAGGAAGTTACTCTGGTCATGCAGTAGTTCAGGTGGCCGATATTGCAGATGAATCGGTATTAACATCTAGATAAACTCCAAATTTCAGTATCTTTCTGTAGGAGTAATCTTTATTCCTTTTTTTAAAAAAATCTAATGTAGGGAGAGAAGCTGCGGTCATGTTTCTTTTACCATGAACCTGAACATCAGCAAGTTGGAAGAGTCCAATTATATATCAGTTATTCAACCACACCAGATGAAAACAGTCATAAGGTATGGATCAAGTCGATTTTATTAGTCGAAGATGCTTGATTGTTACTTCCTTTTATTTCATGTTTCCATAAGAATTCTCCATTCCATTTCTAATATGGGCTTAAAATGCTGAATTTGCATGATAGTGTACACCAGTTGCGGAAACCATAGCGTATGACTGTACGTTGGAGGCTGCACTGAAAATACAACAGTTTCAGCAGAGGAATTTGTTACTGCATGGTTCTTGGAAGTGGCTTGTGATGGAATTTGCAACATATTTTGGAGTTTCTGATGCATACACGAAGCTAAGGTACCGTTTTTATTCTTGTTCATTACATTTGACACATGTTTTAACCGAAAAACATTCTAACAAGTTGCATTACAATTTACACATGTATATCCCCTTACGTGCCTGCCAAAGACAACACTTGTTCATGCCTCTAGTTTGTTTTATGTAGATATAACAACTTTAGAAATCATTAAATTTTTTGTTTCTGCAGATATCTTTCATATGTTATGGATGTTGCTACTCCAACATCGGACTGTCTAAATTTAGTGAATGATTTGCTACAGCCTGTGGTAATCCAAGGCAAAAATAAGCACACATTGAGTCATCAAGAGGTTGTGTTGTGGAAGTTGGAATCGAAAGCTACTTTATAAAATTTAACTGAAGTTGCTTTTGAAACTGCAGGCTCGTATTCTGGGAGAAATGTCCATTGAAATTGATAAGATACTTATCTTAGTCTTTGAGAATTACAAGTCTCTAAATGAATTATCACCCTCAGGAATAGTCGACCAGATCGCACCGGCTACAAACATAGCAGCACCTGCTCTTGCATCTGCTTTGAAACTGTACAAGCTTCTGCATGACATACTTTCTCCAGAGGTACAGTCAAAGTTATGCAGATATTTTCAGGTATGAATTTCTCAAGCTCAATATGTTTCTGTTTGCATATTTTTCTTAGTCTAATTTCAAATCATTTGCTACAGAATGCTACAAAAAAGAGGTCAAGAAGGCACTTGTCTGAAACCGACGAGTTTGCATCCAACAATACCGATAACATAGTGATGAATCCAGCAGCCATTTCAATGGCTTACCGAAAGATGAAGTCACTTTGTCTGAATATCAGAAATGAAATTTCGACAGATATTGAAATCCACAATCATAATGTTCTTCCTAGGTAGGTAGTCTGCTGTTTCCTGATATTCATTACAAATTCAGAAAAATTCTTACTACTTTGTGTTTTTATTCTGTGTTTTGTGCAGTTTCATCAACCTTCCGAATCTTTCATCCTCTATATACAGTACAGAACTGTTCAGTAGACTAAGGGCATTTCTTGTCTCTTGCCCACCTCCCGGACCAACGCCACCAGTAGTCGAACTAGTCATGACTACTGCTGATTTTCAGAGAGATCTTGCTTCATGGGATATCGGGTATGACAAGCTCTAAATCCTTAATTTTCTGCTCTACAACACAAGTGATGAAAATTTTGTTATACTTAAACTTTTTGCAGCCATATCAAGGGAGGGGTGGATGCAAAAGAGTTGTTCCATGTGTATATAACACTTTGGATACAAGAAAAGCGTCTAGATTTGCTTGAACTTTGCAAGCTTGACAAGGTAAAAGAATTTTTATTTTAGCTTGCTTGTTAAGTTCAATGTTTATCGAATCTTGGTAACAACTATCATACCGTCAGGCGAAATCGGCTAGCATTACAACTCAAAGCTCAGCTACATCTTTCATCGACGAGATATATGGCCGGTTAAGGGAGACACTTGTGGAATATGATGTGATAATTAGTCGTTGGCCGGAGTACACCTTTTCATTGGAAAAGGTATGCACCCTCTCCCTCCTTGCATTTATTTCGGTTTTCTCTACGGTAATAAATGTTGTTTTCAAAGGCCATTGCGGATATAGAGAAAATCATGATGGAAAGCTTGGAGAAACAATTTTCGGATGTGTTGTCTCCTTTGAAGGAGAATCCAAAGCCTATAAAACGCAGTCTGAAATACGTTCAGAAGCTAGCCAAGGGGAATGGTTCCATATACAATGTCTCTTCTGCGGTACGATCAATCCGTCAACGCAATTTTCCTCATTTGTTTCATCAAATTCCTTGATTTGTTTTCGCAGTTGGGAATTCTTTTGAATTCCATGAAGAGGATACTCGATACGCTTCGACCTCCTATTGAGTCACAGTTGAAGTTGTGGAGTTCGTGTATGCCACAAACTGGAAATATGATCCCCGGAGAGTGTCTCAGTGAAGTAACAGTGATGATCAGATCAAAGTTCAGAGCTTATGTGCAAGCAGTCGTTGAGAAACTCATTGAAAATGTGAGTTAAACTGCAAAAAAGCAAGGAATTGCTTCAAATCCTTGAAATCTCTTCGCCTTGTTATTTGCAGACGAAAATGCACAAAGCCACGAAGCTAAAAAAGATCATTCAAGAGTCTAAAGAAAATGGAACAGAATCTGATATACGTCACCGGATGCAACCTCTCAAGGATACCCTCTCCAGCAACATTGATCAGTTGCACGCTGCTTTTGATACACAAGTGTTCATAATCGTTTGCCGCAGTTTCTGGGACCGAATGGGACAGGTAAAAATCTCATCAGCCTCACTTTACTTATGGTTATTATCAGTAACACCACAAGGTTTATAATGCAGGATATGATGAAGTTCCTTGAGGATCGAAAAGAGAACAGGTCTTGGTACAAAGCGGCTCGAGTTGCTGTCAATGTAAGTCGTGAAACTGTCAACGCAAACCTTAAGCAGAAGCTGATTTTTGTTATCTGTTTTGCAGGTTCTCAATAACACATTCGCTTCCCATATGCAGCAATTAGTGGGAAATGGATTGCAGGATAAGGATCTTGAGCCACCACGCTTCATCACAGAGGTACGATCAATGCTTTGTAAAGACGTTACGAACCACAAAGAAAAATACTACTACTAGATCATCTGAGAAGTTCAATTGTTGAAAATTCGACACTTTAAAAATTGTCGAGTTGGTGCTATATAAACCTAAAAGTAGAAGGTACAAGCACATTTATATTAGCCAAATGGTAAGTGATGTGCTGAGTTAGAGTATTCAAATGAAATTATTCGTAGAATATATCATAGTCTGCTTCAAACATGAAACAATCCCAGTTGAAGCAGCTCAATACTTGCACACAATGATAGAAATACAATACTCATAAAAATAGAGATAAAAACAGGTATATGGCATTAGTTTGATGGTGGTGTTTGGAAGAAGGGAAATGCGGGTAGAATAGTAGTCGGGATAACTCCTTTTGGAAAGTTTGGAACTGATGGGAATGGAGGCAAAGCTGTAGGAATTTTAGCAACTGTTGGTAGTGGAGGCAAAGCTGTTGTTGGAATTGTAGGAACTGCTGGTAGTTGAGGGAAGGCAACTGGCATTGTCGGAAGTGTGAACGGAGGTAGTGTTGTGATTCCTGGAAGCCCCGTCTGGGCTTGCAGCAAACTCCGAGCTGCTTCAGTCTGCTGGACTCTTGTCAATGAGACGACGAGCATCATAACAAAAGCCGTAACAAAGTGGAACTTCATCGTTGTGGTTGCGGCTTCCATTGTTGATTTGCAATGGATTTTTGGTACATATTTATAGTGAAAGTTGATCAAATATTTCTTAAGTTAGTTGAGATGTAGGTCAGGTAAGTAGGAAGAAATATTGAGTAGTTTAACTTCCTTGGACTTTCTGTAAGAAACTGAATGATTTTCATAACATTTTAATGCCCCAATCTCCTCTAAGATGAAAAGTAACGGATTCGCTTGCTGACTGGCAAAGAATGACCAGATTTATCCATGAAGAGTTTTAAAGCTCTTTTTAGTTTCGTAATACCGATATCGTTGTTGTCGACAAGCAATTGAAGCCACAAAACACTCATTGTCCTTCCTCCCAATGTTGACATTTCTGCTCTAACTACCTTCGCTTGAACTGATTTCAGTGCTTCCATCAACTCCACTATTATTTCTGGTCTGTCTTCACAGCATAATGTAGCTTTAACCAATCCAGAGTTATCGTCACAGCGGCATACTTTCAGCTCGTCTGTTTCCTTAGGGAAGTAGAAGTTCAATGATGCCAATTCGGATGCTGCTTTGTTCAGCTCTCTCACTCGTCTCACTGTTTCTCCTAACAGTGATGCTTTATCTGTCTGAGTATTATAATCACAAGATTTAACCAATGCATTGGATGGTTTGGATTGAATCAAAAGAGTTACCTTGATCACATTTGGAAGAATGGATTTGAGGGTTGCGATATGACCATTGATTCGCTTTCTCCTGTGCCGTTCGGCTTCTTTGTGACTGTTGCTGCTCGCTGCAGCATCAGATTCGATCACCGCACTTGTGTTTTGTGTCATGTGAAAACTTCCCTGTCCACAAGCATTTGCAGCTAAAAACATCTTCTCCATATCTACTGCAACAAAACGAAAATGCACATGTCCATGATCGTTAAAAGAGTGAGATTTAACTTCTTACCTTACCTTTAAACCTTAATCTTTCAAAAGATTACAAGTTCTTCATGCCCTTTTATAATAGCAAACCAGACACTATAACTTCCCACATTTCACAAAATTCGAGGAAAGAATTATATGGTAAGAAACACAAGCAAAAAAAACACTGATGTAAAAATAGTCACTGTTTTCACATTGTTTGCCTTTCTTTTGTGGTAAAGAAGAATAAGACAACACAGTAATCAAATATCAAGAAACAGATGAGAAATGAATATAGATTGGTGTTCAGCATGATAGATTCAATAAAATCCAAATGTTAAAAAGTTGAAGGCCGACAAGAAAGGAAAATGAGGAGGCGGGCCATATTTGCTACTGCTTTTTGAGTGAGTGAAGAATTTCAAAAGAGACATGATTTACCGGCGCAGATTGAGATACCACTGCAAGTTTTGTGCATAAAAGGAAGATAGTGATGGAATATAAGACAAAAAATAAAGCAGCAAACAGGTTCTTAAAAGCATAGCAACTTTCTTCAATTTTCAGTGTCGCCTCTCATTTGATCTAACAACATCATGATTTGGACCATTTAAACATAGTACACCACGACTGTCTTTAAAACATGAAATTTGATTTAAGTTGCTGTCTAAGTAACATAAACAACTTCCCCTCGATCAAGTGAGATGATAAGTGTGAACATAGAAAAAGTTTTGTTTGCACATGAGTATTGTTTATACTGAGAGCAGACAAGAATCAGTAGTATGTCGAGTTGAAACATTCAAATTTTCAATGCAAAACAAGGAAATTTTGTCTGAAAATCAAACTTCCCATCTGACAATTCAAGAAATGAGAAAGAACAAGGGATATTATAGAAATTCAGAAATGCTAATTCATTATGTAAATACCAGAACATTGCAATTTTCATAAGGAAACAGAGATATGGACGGACATTACTGGATAATCCAAGTAATCCATTTACCAAGTCGAAAGCACATTGAATACCATCATTAAGTCGTCATCTCCATAAAAAAACTCTACTCCGCTGTCAACATTATTCATGGCTTTACCTGAATTCAAATCTCCAAATCCTTACCATTTTTCCCTTTCATATTTGTATAGACTTCTTCAGAAACTCCGTACATTGAACAACCTTGATCATAACTTTTTATAGATCCTCCAATTCCCAAATTGCTTGGATACCATGGAGCTGAATCTTCCTTTTCAAATCTTACACCCATCTCCGTCACTCCAAAGTTATGGTCTCAAGCCAATGGAGCGATGATGATCTGCTTGAACTTCATTACACAATCTCTGAGAATCTTCTCTTTACAATCATGGGTTTAAATCCTCTCCCCAAATTTTTATATCCTAATAGTCGTGTTTGGTAGAAGTGATGATGCGGAGCGGAAAGTGCAAAAACTATTGTTAGAATTTGGGTTGAACTTTTCTGGGTGAACTTAGAATCTGTTAGCATCTTATAATTAGATTTACCAATTAGAATTTTGGCTCATAGCTTAAATTCAATTTCTCATTTTATTCATTTGGCTCTCCAGCCGTTCTCCTCTCCTCGTTGTTTCCTTTCCAAATCTCTCCTCTACCATTACCTCTCTATCACAATTTCTTCCTATAAATCTCCCTCCTTTTCAAGGTTCGTAATAAATTGTATCGGAACCTTCAATTCTAAGGATGGCTAAAATCAAATCTGATTTTTCTCCATCTAGGTCAACGACGCATTGTTCTTCACCACTGCAAAAAACACAGATTAGTGGTGAGTTCAAGCATGGCTCGGGACTACGATTAGAAGAAATTCATCTAAGGTATTATGCCCCTAAAATATATCCGCATAAATTGGATGGAAATGAACCCTCATGTTGGCTCAAATCTTGTGACGTCCATAAATCAGATAATTTAGAATATACAAAATATGGGTTTAGACGGACCTTCTCGGATTTGAACTTATTATATATTGGGTTTTATTAAACTGTATATTTATTGTATTATTTTGGGTATAAAACTTTTCGATGTTGTGTTTAACAATTGTCTATCGAATATCAGAATTTATGTATCCTTCTTCCAAAACTTCACCATCGTTCACCCTCTCCTTCCTACGTTTTCATCTTCTTTCATTTCTTTAGTCTATTTCTCCCACGTTTCTATCTCACTCCTTCGTCTATTCCTTCGTTACAATTTAAGATCGTAACAAAATGTGACGCCCCTAAATCGGATACTTTAAAAGATTATGAAGAATATGGGCTTGGTCGGACCTCCCCAGACTTAAACCTATTATGTATTGAGTTTTATTAAATCGTAAGTTTATTTGTATTCTTTTGGGTATAAAACCCTTCGGTGTTGTGTTTAACAATTATCTATCGAATATTAGAATTTATGTATAATTCTTCTAAGGCTTCACAGTCGTTCACCCTCTCCTTTCTACGTCTTCATCTTCTACCCTTTATGTATATTTCTCTCACCTTTCTATCTCACTCCTTCGCTTATTCCCTTATACGATCTTCGAACCTCGGCAAAAAAATGGATTCTAAAAAGAAAGAGAAATCCAAGGCCAAAGTTGATACTCTTTTATAAGTGGATTCTTGTGACAAAAGGTTCCATGAACCCCGACACAGCGCATCTTACAACAGATATATGGAGTACAATTATCATTCCCAGATCCAACATCTTTACTCCGCTCAACTTGACATACGAGATTCCTTCAAACAACAGCTATGTGATTTCGAACGGATAATGGAAAGGGTCATTAAAATGAACAAAGAGTCGATTCAAACCCAACTTCTCAAAATCTCCCAACAACTTAACTGCTTAGTAAAAAGAGATGAAATGCTGTAGAATGTAAGTATCAATCTATCATTTTATATTGATAACTTGCAATATTCTTCATTAGATTATCTTAGTGTACGGATGAATTATGAGGAGACTTTTGAAATTACTCCTAGAGAGCATAATCAAAATTTAAACCAAATGAGTGATGGTTTTGATAATTGTCACAATAGGATTCCAGTTGAAGAAGCTCATCATTGAGAATTTTCGACTTGATATCGGGTGCGTCACTTCCTAAAACTTATGTAAACTATCATAGATCAAGGTATTCTTCTAATGTTATGGCAAAAAACGAAGCTATTATTGATTGCTATTTTTTCCCCAATGTATCAACTTGTACTTCCCATAGTTTGAGTACAAATGCTCATGTTGGAATTCCAAGTAGAAATGACTTGGATTTTAGCATTCTGTTCACTGTCTAGAATGAACCCTATGATTGTATCCCACCATTGAAAAAATTCGATAGTCCCAATATAGAGAAGGTTGCATTTGAAAGCAATGTTGATATTAACGTTATTGTAGGTACAAGTTCTGAAGGTCTCAACTAGGAATTAGATAAAAATAAACAAACAAACATATCCCTAGATAAACCATGTGTGAACTTCTATGATTCTGGTGGAAGAACTGTAGGTGAAGAAGGGTATCTGGATGATTACCTCATTTCTGAATTTGCCGAATGCGATTGGAAGATGATAAGAAGTCTCTTATCACAAGCAAATTCTGATACCAATTTAGTAACAATAATCATGAGGGCAAAGTAGCAGAATTACAACATAGAGTTGGCTTAGATCCTCCCAAGATAAATCAAGATTGCATAAAAAACTCTCAAAATCATTTGCACAATCAGAATTTCAACAAAGCTTTCGAGAAGGTAGATGTGGTTCGGATCATTAAAAAGCGTAATCGAATTGTGAAAATTAACCAGGGGAGTATGCCCCTCGAACCATAAGATAATATATTTGAGGATGTGCGTTCTAGAGGAAAACATGTCGATCTTCTGCCGAGTATAGCACCACAAGCATATCAACGTGATTTTGAAAAATATTGGACTGTTAGAGCTGGACTAATGGAAATGGATAATATATTTGTGGATTTTGACATCTCTAAGGTTGTCATTGATGATATCGACTCTATCTTAAATATAACAGCTACTTATTTTTATATTATTCTTGAACCTTTCCATGGTGATTTGCTATTGAATCTGGATGATTATCTGGTTGGAGAAAAGTTGGTATCTATGGTAAGGGGCATGATATCCCTTGAATTTGATACAAAGTGTGAAGATATGGAACATGTGGGAAAGATCTATCATGATTAATACAATCAACTTTTCGTACGTGATACAATAACCTCTACATTTCAACTCCAACTACCAATGTTTCACTTGTATGTACTGCTAAATGGAATTATTACAACCGGAAGGCTAATGAGATTGATTATCTGGAACACTAGAATCTTATTGTGCAAATTTCACATTCCCTCAACATATTACAAGGAAGAATGCAAATTTTGAATATGATCGTTGGGGTCAACGATCGTTTCGAGGAGTGGGTAATTTGACGATCATGAATCGATCTTCAGTATATGGGCTCGTAGACTTCAATTGGGATTGAACCCATTAATTAGTTTCTTGAACTATTTGGTAAGCCCATTAATGGGTATAAAACTCTTGTAATTTGTAGGTTTGATCATCTACCAAAAATTATCGGATTTTCTTATCTTTTCTCTCGGTTCCCGCCATCCTCTACCTCTTCTTCCCCTTGCCTTCGACTTGTTGTTTCTCCCTTCATTCTTCAATCTATTTCTCCCACATTTTCTACCTCACTCCTTCGTCTAATTTCTCCGTTACGATCCAATATCTTAACAAATCTCTTACGCCATATTTTCCTATGAACCAAAATCCTCAAAGGAATTGCTAGAGTTCCCAACTTTGACGTTTTGTGAAAAGGCAAAAAGATGGCTTCAATGCCACAAATCTAAAATTGTTCCTTAGTTATGGAAGGATTTTGTGATTGCCCTATTAGACTGGTTTAATTATCAGAATTGTCGACATGCATTTCAAAATTTCAGCACACTAAAAATGGATGAGGATTTAGAAGAGTATCTAATTAGATCTGAAAATCTATGAGGTCCGGTATCTCGATTTTATCCTCACGTAACTGCTGAAAATTTCTTGTGCATTTTGATTAGCAGAGTTATATATTAAATTTGTTTATCCATTTACAATGTCCAACTAGATAACAAAGAAGAAATCATCCAATTTTGTAGGACAACATCTACGATAATGCAACAGAAGGTTTCTGGGGATACACCTAAAATTGTCCAAAACTTTATGGAAAATTTAAGTGTGATTTAGATTTTGAAAACTTGGTTCGGTTTTTTGAGAATTCTACTGAAGTTTCCAGCATAAGAAAGCTTAATCGAAACCCTTGGATGAGTGTGAGAATGAAAACAAGGAAGAAACAACATAATAAAGAATCTGTGAAGCCGATGAGAATGGAAATTGAGAAATCTTTGAGAACACAATTGAAGATATTATTGATAGTATAAGAGAAAAGTTTGATGCCTACAAGTGTTGACATAACATCACAAATTCTTGATGAGACAATTAGTCTACCAATGCAACTATCTTCGTTGTCCACCAGTTTGGTTGACCCAAAGGAATGTTGTGCATCTAGCTAAAAGGGAGCAGAATATGATTGTTTTCCTTAATGAGTTGAGACAATCAGTTGTTGATGACTGGTATAATTAAATGGAGAAAAAAATGAAATTGATTGAGATTAAATACCAAGTCACCAATGTTTCTAAGCAGCAAGAGTTGAAAGAAATCATGCGGGAAATAGAGTTGGGTTTTCTGAAGTTTACAAGGTTTGAGAATGAATAGGTTGTGATTGATGCATAAAGAATAAGAGTTATTGACATGAAATGTATCACAATTGTATCGGTCAAAGCAAATAATTTATTTATAGTATTAAACTCAAAAATGGCGAAACACTTGGAGATATTGTGGGAATATATGAGGCTCGTGCTAGCGATTTATTGCACATCTTCTGATCAATCTGATACTTAATTAACCATACAAACTCTCATCTTCGATTTGACTTCTTTGGATTGGAGAGTTGAAAAAACTTGAGACTACATCATATTCTAAGATTTATAGTGATGACAATATTAGAATGGAGGATAGGAAGTGCTCATTAGAAGGAATTGGTAGCTCTCATGGTATTGAAGAAGTTTCTCAAACTTTGTTCACATTAACATATTGGTTCTTTTTACAGAAGAAATCCGAGAGAACATCATTCATACTGAGGAAAGAAGTTGCGGCTAAAATTATGAGTAACAATGGAGCTAATCTTTCTAATTCCTTGAAGTTCTCGTAGATTGATAACAAACTTGATTGCTCTCACAACGAAAATAAATGCCACCTAGCATGGGAGATTGTAGCGAAAGAAAAAGTCTTCAAAAATATGAGATACCCCTTTTCAAGATAGAGAGGCAAAGTTGTTTGATAACATCCGCTACCCGGACAATCATGAATATGCAGTATGCTCGAACAAGGTTAATAGATATTCTGAAAATTTTCCAAGAGATTAAACGCAGTGGATGCAATCCATCAAAAACAAATATTGTTCTTTGATCTCCCTTTCCTATAGGAAAATGACATCAAAATAGATGATGCAATCAAGAGGTATCAGGAAATGGTTAAAATGGTGCATGAAATGATGTTATCTACTTGTGGGAAATAACCAAAGTCTTTGATGCCAAAAGTTATGTTAAGTCTCTGTCCAAGTTTGGTTTCTATGTCCTATCTTTTTACTCATTATATTCCAGAGCCACTTATCGCACCGAGAAGTTGGGGGATGACTTAGAATTGACAAATGAATTAAACAGTGGAGGAAATATCAGAGCGATTTACTTATGGTAGTTTGGTTCATGGTTTATGCTGATGGGATATTTAAAAGATGACATACCAATTATGCAATCACATGCACATATTTGGTTGACATGGTGTCGAGGAGAACTGCAAGATGAGCTTCAGCAGATTTTTAGATACTATAAGTTGATGAATGAGAAGGAGAAGTCCTCATATATGGAAGTATTTCAATACCGGAAAGGAGACATGGTCTATCTTACGACAGATTTTGAAACTATGATATGGGAAGTTTACTTGAAATCTGCCATTGGTGGATTGGTAGATAGAAATCGATCGAAGGGTATTACTCCAAAAAAAAGAAATGAGCAGAATATTTATACTCTAAAACTCCCCATGGTTGATTACTTCAATATGTGCAGCTTTCAAGTCCTTATAATGAACCAATTGGCAAAGATACTGCTCAAATTCATATTACGGCTTATTACTCATTATTTTGATATTCCACTACTCTTTTTTTGTTGTGGTCGTAAAGACCGAGGTACCAACAATTAGAGGTCTGAAATTATCATGAACCTATTTTGTGATTTGTATTGCTTGTGGCACAATTTAATTGATTAATATTGAGTAAGAACACAACGATTTTACGTGGAAAAACCCCTGAGAACAAGGAAAAAATCACATGACCAAGAGTAAGAATACTCTTGGCCAATTTGCTATCAAATAATATCGTATACAATCTACATGGCTAAGAAAATGACTAAGGACAACGAAATGAATAAACGAGCGATGTAGCTAAGAAGGGGTATGCATGCTCTGAAATTGTCTTTCGCAGCTTGTGGATTCATCTCCATTATATAAATGGGGAGAGGGAACCACCATGAAACCGTTCTAACAAATTAGCTGATGTTCACCTCATCAGTTCCTACCTGCTTGTAACTACTGCCCTGACCATATCGGTCGGTTGATCTCCTCAGGGGACCGATCCTTCGCTTTTCTTTTGACTTCGTTAGCCATGCAGCCTATCGATCCTTGTTGATTATTTCCCAAATGGATCATTGCTAAGTTATAGATCATGACCAACGTAAATTCGTTTCTTGTCACGTAGATCAATATAAAATGTCATGGGCTTCCATCCGTTCTTGGTACGGGTCCCTGAGGTTATCATCACTAGCCCCTCGAGCTTTATCGTAATTGCCTAGGTGATATGAGACCGACCACACGATGGAAGACATACCGAGAGTGTTACCCGAACATGGGTAAAAATGGGGGACCGTACCGGAACCATCTGTGACAAGCGTCCCTAGGAACGATCTAATACTTCGCGGGAATCTCCTATTGAGTAGTACCCGATAAGGTTGAATTTGAATTTCAAATCGTGAACGGTACATCCATAGGATTTTTATCTTAATATTAATATAATTCTACGTCTTTCCGCTAACATACTAGCATGATGAGTACAGTCCGACTGTAGCCACCTGCACCAATACATGTGTCAACCCATCATTGACAAATAAGAACATATATAAGCTAGGGTTTAGGCACTATTCATCTTCCACCAACATTCGCAAGAAATCTGCAGAAAGCTAAATCTCTATTGCACTCTCATTTTCTGGCAAAACACCGATCTTTTCAAGCCAAAACTCCCAAGGTAAATCCCATGGCTCCTGGCAAAGCTAGGTATCCATTTATGTTTGAAATTGATATCGAAGAACTTCGGGTCAAGTTCTCCATTCCTACTCATTACCCAATAATGAGGGAGAAGGGGGATATTCCCTGTTTTCTTTCCGATGAGATGATAACTCCCCCAAACTCTATTCAAGTCAGTTACAAGTCCCTGAATAGTGGCTTATGATTTCTGCTACATCCCTTTGTAGCAGCCGTTCTTCGGGAAATTTATTGCCCGACCTATGCCTTGTTCCTAGGAAGTTTTGTGTATATAGTAGCCTTTATTTTTTACTGCTGCAAATAAGGCATAGAACCGACCCTATAATTATTTTTCAATCTGTATCTGGTAGGGTCCCGAAAGGGAAAGTGGTTGTTAGGCACCCGAAGCCTATACTACATAGCTACTCGAACCTCATAATGTGCCTTAGTGGACAATGAAGATTCCATTCACTTGTGGAAATCCTGTTAAGTCTTTGTAAGGGTCTCAAATGAGGATATGTTGGGGGTGAAGCCTTGGACCGGGTCCAAGCTCATAGTTAAGCTCGATCGGACTCATGTTTACTGCTTCACACCAAGATATTCTAACACCTTAGCAATGTTAACTCATCCGGAGAAGCGCCTTAAGCGCGTAGACCTTTTGATGGAAAAGAAATTGGTAGAGATAGGTATAGCAGGTAGGACCGTAGCTCCAACTTCGAAGGAGATATTTTCAAGCTCCGACTCATCGGAGGGATTAGGTATTAAATATTACCTTACTTTAGCTCAGATATCATGATCCTCATACATTTTCTTTGTAGATTCTACAGAGACAATGCCGAGCTCACGACTTAAGTAGATGGCAGCAACTTCGGCCCATTCGAGAAGGGATTGACCCGTGGCTTCGGGATCTATGCCACCTCCCCTGTCGGGTTCTACATACGTGGGTCCCTCACACATGTACTATATGGAGAAATCATCAAGTAGCAGGGGACCCGCTCCACGGACTATAACGGAAGTGGAAGAGGTGGTAAAGGCCAAATTCCATTCCATGAGCCTATCAAACCTGTACAGGATCGGGAACTGCTCTCCTATCGATCCTAATATGGTAACCTTGTTGCTACAAGGAGCTATCTGGGTAGATGAGGTTCTTCCAAACCCGAGCTTGGGGGAAAATGTTTTCATGCTGCCACTGTACCTGGACAAAGGAAAAATGGTGGTCCAAGAAGAGCCCCCGAAACAGCTAAAAAGGTTGAAGAGGTTCGGGGAAATTCCAACCCCATTCCCAAAGAAAGGCATCAAAATAACGAGCTCCGCTACAATTAAGAAGGCAGACTCAGACTTGAAGTTTGTCCAAGATCTAGTGGAAAGCGTCAAGAAATGCCCTCAAGCGAGCGGGAGCAAGAAGATGGCCTCTTGGAGAGACGCTCTCTTAGAGGATTTTTGGCTTTACGAGAAGAATGACCCTAGTAGGGTGCATCTTGATGCCTCGGGGCCAGAATCGATCGGGCCTTCCTAGATATCGCAACTATGGTAAGGTTTCCTATTCGTGATCATTCCAGCATTCAATTTATATGTTTACACTCTTGCAGATGTTGCGAAAGGGATTGATGATGGCGGCCACCATCTATAAGGTCCGTAGTGATACGGTCCTACAGGAAGTTCAAGATCAGTTTGCCTTAGCCCAAAGACAAGTTGAAATAAAGTATGAAGAATTGGTCTCGGTCCGTTATAAAGCATGAAATGGAGAGGCTTGATGGAGAACTGTTAGGAGTGGGGACTCAGATATCGCTCCTAACATCTCAAGTCTCTGAGTTGGATGGCAAGCACAAGGCAACCCAGACGGAATTAACCTCTGTGGCATCTCGGATTTCCGAGCTGGAAGCTCAGATGTAGGAACTGTCTGGGGATAAGAATCAACTCCATCTTCGGTCCCAAGAGGAGAAGAATGAACTGAACCAAATTCTTCTTCAGTCTCGGGAGGAAAAGACAGCATTGGAAAAGAATCTTGCGTAGGCCTGCGCCGCGACAGAAGGATCGGTTAGGGACACGCTTCTAGGTTTCGTCTGATCCCCTTTGTTATTTTCCTTGGCAGATAACATATATGGGACCTCCATCTCCAAGTACATGGACAACATACGGGGCCAGGTGACACTGCAGTTCGGGCTTAAATCCGATGATAAGAGATGGGATCGGATAGATCCCTTAGAGAGGAATGGGGAGTTCAAGGTAATTCTACCTTGGAGGAATTCAAACTAGCAAATGATCCTAACTTTCATATGTTTGGAGAGATTGAGAGGTCGGTCAACCAGATAGTGGCTGACCAAGAAGAAAGGTAAGGTCAACTCGCTGCCTGGACTGAAGGAAATGAAGAAGGGGCAGAAAGAGAAGAAGAGCAAATAAACTAGGAGTTAATTTATGTATCATTTCTCTTTGTATTTTGCTTCCTTTGTTCTTTTTCAAATACACTCACCAGTTCTTTCTTGAATTTTGCATTGGATCCCCTAACTTCCGTTTTGTAACAATTATTTATGTACGTTGGCTTCGGGGATTTCCCGAAGTGTTTATCAAATATTTGTGTGTTTCTTTATATTGGTTTAAGTAATCATTCGAGGATTTCTTTATATAAGTTCGGATCGTGACGTGAGTAGAGCTAATGAAAGATATGTCCTCTGATATAGGTGTGGGTCGCCCTTAATCCATCCCTGCTAGTCATGAACCTTGAGAACAATCAAGTCCCGATTCTTATGGAAGTCCCAAGACAAGCGTGCGACCGCTCAATGACACTCGATAGACCCCAATTTCATCAGTTATGACAAAGATTTGGTATCTAACAATCTTCTTCTGCTGGAGCGTGCCCGATCGCACTTCCAAAGTGTTGTGTTCTTGGTGAGTTCTAGGAGCCTTTGATTTAGCCGGAGCGGTCATCAAGGATTTTATAATTGAACTTACAAATTAGTATTGAGAGTACTTGAAGTATAAGCCAATATTTTGGCCCATAGCTTAATTAAGGTATAAAACAGATTATGTTGTATGTTTTGGACATCGATAAATTATCATAATTTCTCATCTTCTCCCTTTGGCTCTCGAGACATTCTCCCCCCTTGTTGTTTTCTTTGCAACTTTCCACTCTTTCTCTACATCTCCCTCACCATTTCTTCTTCTAAATCTCCCTCATTTTCAAGGTTCGTAACAGAATCCCAGCGCGACGTGGATAGTCACGGCAATTGGTGAAGTTCCGACGCCTACAACAAAGGGTACAATGGAAGGAGTAAGATAAGCTGAAAGGCATCATAGTCAAAATGTGTTTTTTACGGCTAATCCTTACAAAACAAATCAAACTAATATTACAGAATTAATCTTTTTTCCTTTTAACAATAAGAAATAAATTTTTACTAATATATAACTCTTATGAGAAAACTGCATAACTAGTCTTCAACTTACGAAATTACAGGAATGATACTTCAAGTTATCCGTATCCTTCGTTTTTTACCCCTGACAATAAAGCATTTGATTTTCCTTAAGTTATCAAACGGTTTTTTGTTAATACAATTGACTCTCAAAGTTTCAAAATGATATAAGTTAGACCTTTGTTCTATGAAAAGTATACAAGTTTGACTCTTGAAATTCGACAATTTTCGGAATAATATAACAATTTTCGGTACATAATGTCAAACATATAAGATATTTCATTACATCAATTATGGATGAAATATTAACATGTCATTTTCTTAATTTGGTCAGTGTAACAGTAATATGTTATTCACGTCTCTCATTTCAAATTAATATATAGTATGTTCTCAATCATAATCATCGTTAAGGATGATTTGTCTATTAAAACTCTACTATCATAATAGTAAACATTTTGATTTTCCAATACTCAATTTGTGAATTTTAAGGATTAAAAAAGTATGCACTTTGAGAATCAATTAGGCAAACTTTCATATACTTGAGGGGCAAAATAATATCATTTCAAAAGATGAGGGGTTAAGATACTATCATATTAAAAGCTTAAGGGTTGTATTTAAACTTAAACGACATCGTTGGTCAATGATAAACGTTATTGATAATTTGATGTGTCTTCAATTCATTTAATTGAAGTTTGAAGGCTACATATGCATATTTTTTGCTCAAATAAATATCATATTTGTAGTTTCATAAGTTTGAGATCATTTATTTACACAACCCATAAGTTGGAGGCAATTCATAGTGCACCCGTAACTTGGAGAGCATATCTGTTACGGGATGTGCAAAAGCAATTAAATTATAAATGCTCACCTATGTTACACAACCCGTAATTTGGGTGAGGTTTGCACACAACCCTCCAAATTACGGGGTGTGTAAAGGCAATGGCGTCGTAGTTTCAAAATTGTAGATTTAGTACACTGTTAGAGAAAACATATGTACGCGTAACTCTCAAACTTCAATTAAATGCAAGATAAATACCTCAACTTACAAATACCTTTTAAGTATAACCCATGTAACGACGCGGTTTAAATTTATCTATCTCTCGAAGTTATAAAATGTTGATATTTTAGAAGTCAATCTTTCAAAATGCTACTAGTGCACCCTCAAGAGTGCAAAACTTTATCTTTCGAAATGCTATTAGTGTACCTTCAAGTTTCCAAAACTTTGCATAAATGACAATGAATTTAAAATAATCATGCGATTTAGACACCTAAACTTCGAGAAAACATATGAATCTGACCCTCAAAGTTTGCATCTTGTATTTCGGGCACGAATGTGTTATATGTGTATGGTATTCTATCACATTTGATCGAAAAGTCTATGTATGTATTGATTACTTCCATCTTATCTGGAGATATAGTGTGTACGTTCATGGGGTGTAATATTATCTTTTGTTTGAATAAAATAGCAATGATGGATGTAAATTTGATGTTTTTTAGTTTAATGGAAGTTGATTGACTCTCTTATGGACTTTAAATGACAATGTAATGAATTCTTTTTTAAATAATAGGAGTACGTTGAAAAGTGAGACAAAGTAGATAAATAAGTGACTTGTTTAACAAATAGCTTGATAAATATATCAAAATATCACAACACTGTTAAAAGTCGCAAACAAAAGTTATAAGTCACCACAAAATATTTGGAAAATCCGAAAAACAGTACTTTCCTAATGTAATATAAAACAACAGATACACTAAGTCGGTGTTTTTTGACTATCCCAATCATAGTGAGACAATGATGGATAATTGTTGGCCAAGAAGTGAATCAATTATCCCAATGTAAAGTAAAACATGGGAATAAAATCAACTAACCTTTGCGGAAGAAGCGAATTAAAATAAAATCAATTAACCTTTGGCCAAGAAGTGAATCAGACAACGAAGGAGAAGCTGCGAATAAATGATAGAAGAATGGTCCTCTTCATCAACACTGCTAACGTTGGACAAACCCTAGCATCTAATTTAACGTCAACCTTAAACATAAAACACAAAAAATTAAAAGGAAGACATCTATGAGCAGTGCAAATGTCATATTTAAACGATTTGAGTAACTTAGATGGTCAATCATGCAATTTTAGAACAATGAAGTCATAACGGGGGTTCGTATCGATCATTACTGGTATGAGCGATTTTTCATATATATCGATGGAATACATGTGATATATCGGAATATCAGTGTACCAATCATGACATATATTTACCAATATACCTGGCGGCATACCATTGGTATAAATTCTATGGGAACTACAAGGGTACCGTGTGTTTACATTGCTTGTAAGTTGGGGGTTGATTATGTAATTTTTCCTTTAACGTTAACTCTAAATAGAAAATAAGAAAAATTAAACAGAAAACATCTATAAATAGTACAAATATCATATTTAAACTGTTTGGGTAACTTAGAAGGTCAATCATACAATTTTAGAATTACGAATGTACCACATTTACACCGTTTGTAAGTTAAGAATTGATGATGTATTATCTTAAAATTATAATGTACTTATTTATAATTATCTAATAGATATAATAAATAAAATATTAAAAAGAAATAGCTATATTTTTACATACACAAATATTTTGAAACCATTAATCACATAAAACAAGTCATTTCTAGTCTCTACACAAAACATGTAATTTTCAACTTAAATTTAGAAAAATGACAATACAAATCTCTGCTTAAGAATCCCCCACAAGGTCTTTTAGAGCAGGAACTCTCATGGCAAGTGTCCGATACAGTCTAGCATACCGAGCACGAGCACCATCCGCAGTCCGAGCCAACGATAGCAAACTAAGAGCCTCAGGGAGTTGCGAAAAGATATCTTTGATCTCATCGAGGCTCATGTTTTCTAGCACAGTTGGCTTTGGAGCAACTCGAATGATCTCACCTCCTTTTGGTTCTTGAACTCGTGCATCGGCTTTGATCACAAGTTCACAGCTCGAGTTTGCACCACATTTGATGATGAACGGTGATGTCGATCCCGTGTTGAACTGTAAAACATTCCACTGAGCGACATCCGTTGTTGTTGCCTCATCTCCGGTACTAGTCTTTGAAGAATCTGGTTCCTCGGATGCAGACTGCGCACAAAAGCTCAGTTTGTAACATGAATTGGAAGAAGGAATGGACTAATATGAGGAATGTACCTCGATAAGAGTTCGAGCTTCAGAAATATGCCTCGTTGCACATGGATGATCAACATCGAGTAACGAAGGCATTTGCTCCAAAAGTTCATCAAGAGAAGTAAGCATGGATTTTTTCCTATTTTTACTCAGGGAAGCAACACATGCTTGTCTCATTAAATCCTGGTAAAAGAAACAAAACCAAGGAATTTGAATTTCTCCGAGTACATGAAGAATATTCGAAACGAAGAACAAACCTTGACTTGCTTCAATATGCCGTCAAGAGCGATCAAAGATGCCAATCTTGCATCCTCGGCTGCAGTAGAAGGATTTCGAATCGGTACCGAACCATCATCCAAATTCAAGATTGCTGCATCATTTTTCATTTGTTGCAAAATCTAGCACAGCAATAAGAATAAGTCCCAATCAAGAAGTATAAAAGAATAGGAACATAACCTCCAATCTCACATCGACTTGATCTTACCTTTCTTCTCTTGTGGTCAACGGATTCAAGAGCCGACCGTAGCTTCGACACTTGTGTGGGGTCTTCCGCAGCTTCAGTAGCCAAAGTTCCAGCAATATCCTTTAGGAGAATGCAAAATATGATGCCATTAGTTCTGCTTCTTGTGTCGGAAACTTCTGAAAACGAGGCATACCTTCAAGTGCTGCAATTGCGAAGTATATACACGTCGAGCATATTGTGACAAAAGCTGACCAAGGGCATCGGTATTCGGAGGATGTGCAGCTCCAAGTCCAGCCATCCAACCATCCATAATTGCAGTGGACAAAAGCTCCAGTTGACCAGTTGATCCGGCAGAAGAATCATCAGCAACAGAAAGAAAGTCGAAGTTCTCAGCCAGCCAATTTCTGATCTGACGCTGCAGCTCACCGGCTGGCGTATGAACAAACAGAGCTGCAAGAAACTTGTTGCCAACAGCATAAGCTTTTGCTTCCTCTGTTATTTCCCTCAATTTTCCACCCGTTATGTGATGCCTCCATGTATCCTGCGCATTTTAGAAAAAGACCACTAAATTACGAGGCCCTTCAGGATTATGGCAGAGACTGTCAAAAGAAGAAGATTCTAAAATTTTCATGTTTGAGAAGAGGTAAAAGATCATCAAACTACCTGATCAACTCCGCGTATCTTCAGAACCACTGATGACAATTTTGACTTCTTTTCCTGCTTTATATTTATTTTGAGACCTTGAATAAGCTCCTCAATTAGCGCATTTCGATGGTCGGAATCATTCCCCATTGGCGATCTTCCAGGGCTATTACCACGACTCGTCTCTCTACTGTGCCCACTATGAGGCTTCTCAAGAAAGCGCTCAACAGGATAAACCTAACAAAAATGAGTTAATCAATTCTCTAACCATGCAATACACATCCAAGCTGATCGGCATTTTAAAAAGATCAGACCTTAATTGATTGCAACTCCGGTGACCGAGCAAGCAACGAGCGGATGTAGAGAATCCGGACTCGGGATACAAGCATGGTGTCCATCACTTTTTTGGGCTCCATTTTTTGTATAAATACAAAAACAGCATCTCTTATTTCAGCTAAAATTTCATGCTCTCTAGAAGCACCAGCCTTGATGACAGCAGCCAAGACCTACCAATACAAGAATAAATCGGATCAACCAAGAAGCTAAAATCAAACATAGCGACTTCAATAAGAAATATACGAAAGATTTCGCTATTCACTTTAAAATCCAGCAACCATAACAATTAAGTTATTACCAGCATCAAAAGCTTGTTGGCTCCATCTGAGACAGCAGCAAGACTGTCATACTGATCTGGATCAAACTCATTAAGGGCAGATGTAAGATATTCACCAGCTGGAGTTTTGATCTTATCATTTCCAGATTTAACCAATGCACCAGTATTCTGGTTCCTTTCAGATACAGCTGGTGAGGCAAGAACATCACCAGCCTGCCCTTTAGCGTAGTTCCTGTCAATAAAAAAAGAAATTTCATTGTAAACATACAAATGGATGCAAATGCAAAGACGACACAAGAAGGAAATAATAGTTACCGGCCAAAGTCACGCTGAGTAGATAGTCCCATTGGCGATGGACTAGACACCTAAAGGAAATTAATGCTTAGTGATTAGTACACAAAACATAGAATTCCACCCATACAAAAGCATAATTACACTCCTTAAAAATTATATAAAACAATGAAGACCTGAGGAGATCCAGCTAAAGAAGCTTTTTCAGTCAATCTATCAAATAGCTTCTCATTCTCTTCATGTAATTTCTGCATGAAAAGCTCACTGTCTAGCTTATAAATTATGATATAATTCTAGCTAGAGACAAACTATGCCTTCAGTATTATCTGGTGTTTTCAAGGCACAAAAAGGCTAACACATAACAAAATACCTCAATAAGTGTATCCCTTTTTTTGAGTTCATCCTCAAGTTTCTTGGTAACTGCAGAAGAATCTTTTCCAGTCTGCAATACAGAGCCAACTGTTGGCCTACTCTCATAGGATAGCCGAGCTTCATTTAATTGTAATTCCACACTCTTCAGTTTGGTCTAAGATGAGGTAAAAAATAATTTTGTGAGAAACTATATGGCTTACAAAAGGTGGGCGTAAGAAACTTATGTCCTGAAATACCTGTAGCATCTGAATGGATGAATCTTTCTGTTCAATCTGCAATTTCTGTTCCTGCTCTGTCTGCAATAATTGAGTAATTTGACTTCGTAGTTGCTCGTTTTGTTCCTTTTCGATGTTGTGTTTACTCACAAGTACCGTGTTCTCTGACTGCAAAATAGATGGACATAAGAATTGGTACTCGGATACAGAACAAGGAGCATACAAAAATGAAAATAGACACAAACCTGCAAATCAGACTGCATAGAAGATGCTTTCCAGGCTTTCTCAGCTTCATTGAAAAGTAAAACACATTGGTCATTTGCTTGCTTTAAGTCCCGCTTAATTGCCAAATTTTCCAACTTCAATTCATTGACCTCCTTATCTTTTTCTAGCAATTCTTTTCGTGCATCATTTGCCTACAAAAAGTGATAGATATTTCTTGGTCACTTGATGAATTTAATTGAGAACGTAGTCTGAAACAACCGATCAGAAAAAAAAAATTCAGTGCCTTATTTTTTATATAAAATGACTATAAAGAAAGACATGAATACCATGCTCTTTTCTCAGACATGCCTAATGAAATAAACAGGGTATGAGATAACAAACGTTAGACTTCCAGTTAAAGAAGCTAAAACAAGATAAAATCCAGCATACTTACAATGTCTTTCCATTTCTTGAGTGTATCCCGACTGCCAAGACTCATAACAGTATTCCGGGCTCTAGTAGAAAAATTAAGTGATGATAAGCTCTCTTGCAAACTTTTCATGCTTGGACAGATGTTAACAAGCATCAAAGTTTTGGAGCTTCCACCTAGAAGGATCAGGAAGATACACTCAAGAATCAAATTGACAGAAGACATCGAAAAGGAAAGTTGATGAAACGTCAATACCAATAGAATCAGCAAGAAGTTTTGTAAGCATCGAGTGTTCATACGGAATAAGATCCTTTTCAGAAGTTATGGATGCCAAGACATCACCCAGCCTGCAATGTAGAATAAAAAGGTAAGCAAAAAGAGCAAAGGAATGTATTAACAATGACCGATCACAATGTAATAAGTGTGAATATAGTATTAGAAGCACATTGCAACTTCCACTCACGCTGACAGAGATTTCATTGCCTGCAAATATTCAGTTGCGTGCTTGCAAGCTTCCTCATTTCCACTTATGTCTTCACTTCCAGAAAGATCCACTAGAGAAAGCTTGCTATTTGTGTTCTCACCGGTCACCAAGTTCATGTAGTAAATGTGTATCATCACAATCCTACATGTATGTAATCCAGCAATATAATGATTTTTCATTTAAAACAAACAGACACACAGCTAAAGATACGAACACAAGAAATGTACACGTAACCATACAGATGCGAAATTTTCAGGTTTATCGAATCAGCTTCTCGACTTTGAAATGCTCTTTTGAGAACTCTGGAAAACTCTATTGGATTCTCAACCTTTTCCTGCACAATATCTACACTTACGTCAAATGACCCAACAATTGTCTTGGTTTGATTTTTTCCAGATTCCAATAGCAAATCTGTTATCTGCAAAAACATGAAAGTTACTTTTTAGATGCCAATAATATCTCGAAGTTTAAGCTAGTGAGGTTGAACAGAGAAGCATAACGATCCACTAAATGCGAGAAGATAAATAAGAAAAAATGCCTGCTCATTAGACAGTTGAAGCACAGAAACATGGAACTTATATAGAGAAGTTGAAGTTGCATCCGAGTTGGATAAATCAAAAAGCTCCTCAAAAGACCGAGAATACACACCACGATCATTGCTAGATCCTTCCTGCAGGAAAGAAAAAATAGCATAACTTGGAAATACGAAATATCACCTGGAAAGAAAATAACAAAAGCAAAGGTGCATGCCATCTAGAAAAAATATGGATGCATGAAATGGGGATAAAAATGCACATGTGTAACACAAGATGAATGTTACACATCAAAAAAGAGGGCATATGAAGAGACCATAGTATGTGTTTTCCCCGAGCCAGTTTCTCCATATGCAAAAACTGACACATTGTATCCATCAAACGCCGATTGCACAAAAGGCTGGATGTCAGAAAAAAGGTCAGCTGCATAGGAAATGGTCATAAATTAGCACACTAAATGTCGGTAATAATGATGAATAAACATAATACACATGCTCTACCTTGTCCAATATGAGGTCCATAAACCCTGTCAAACTCAAAATCCTTTTTTGGATTTAATAGAGTGTCATCCCCGGTATTAATTCGAAGTGTAAAATTATCCGGAAATTCAACAATCGATAAGCCTTCATCTTCAAAAAGTGGCCTTACACGACAGAAAACCTTCGCATTTCCTACATTGTTCCAGTTAATTAACATCTGATGATCATCTAGGCAATTTTTATATAAATATGTCTACATGTGCGTAGTGGCGAGCTTACCTTTGGAAGACAATAAGTCATTAAATAACTTTTTCTTCTCAGATATTAGAGGAGATAATCTAGCTTCTGATTCAATTACAGCTTCATCTGCAATTGTTTCATAGAAAAATATATATTGGTAAAATCAGCACGAACACGAGGCTCAAGAAAGAGACAGCAATAGAAATTTTAAATGCAGAGCCAAGAAAATTACCTAAAATGCGAGACTTCTCAGCAAGGACACCTAAATAGCGGGTCACTCTATCAAGCTTTGCACTAGAATACTCTAGAAGGTCCAAAGCCTCTTGTCTCAACTGTAAGGTATCATCTTTTACAAGCTGTCAAATAAAAAACAAATAAGGCAGTAACATTGAGGATTAAACCCAGAAATTGCTTTAATGTTGCCCAAATTCTCCATATAGTTCGTTCCCACAATCATAACACAATACTTCATTAGCCACCAATCGCTCATTCCACTTACAATGTTGAGCAAAAAAAATCATGAATTCCCCAATCCGGAATTACAAAGAACGCTCATTTCAAAAACCTACATCAAAATTGGCAATTTTTATAATAAATCTAATATCCATGAATAAAAGGTAACCAGATACTAATTTCGCCTCTTCAAATCTATTATCCTCCAAACCCCAATATAAGGCAACAGAAACGCAGTACCACAGCTAAGGAGCAAGACCACCGTCAGTCTTTTGGAAGCGAAAATATTTAAAAAAAGTATAAAAGAAGGAACCTTGACTTTCTCCTTAAGCCCAGCAAGCTTGGGAATAACAGAACGCTTGGTTAGCTCGGAACGCGAAGAAACAGACATGGAAAAACGCCGCGCCGCTGGTGGAACCACGTATGCCTTCCCATAATCATCCTGGTCCTCAGAATATTTTCTGGGCTCGAACCCCGGCACATCCCACCTCCAGCGGTTATTATTTGCCCCCTTGTCCTCCATCTTTGAGACGCCAACTCAAAACCCACCTAAGAAAAATGAATAATTAACGGGAAAAGAGCAGCCTTATTCACGATATCTTCATACCCAACTCTCCTTCTCTCATGTTTATCCCTAAACTTTTAACTCTACACCCCCAAAGTTCTCTTCCACCGAATCCAATTCAAATAAATTAGTGATGGGGAAGGCGGAAACAGAAGCGTGCTTGGGTGGTCTGTCTGGCTCCACATTCAAAAGTTTCAGATCACATAAAAAACTTGACTGTGGTCTACTAGGCGCTCGCTTTCAGCGTTCACAAGATTAACCGTTCGTTATTCTAAACTCCAAATCACACTTTATTCTTATATATGCTACCATCAACAATACATAATTCTTGGGCTCCTTTAGGACAACCAATACAAAATTAAAGTAAGCTTATATAATGTCTTAACGAATATAATTTTATTCAAAACATATATGAGAAAAACATTTTCCCACTGTCCCAAATCTAAAGTTCCAATAACATATTGGTTATAACTTATAAGGCAATGTTCACGAACTCACATCTAGGTTTGTGATCCAATAATAATTGCAGTTGTTTTTTGGCCGATTCCAAGTAGACGGTATTGATAACTATATAATAAAATGAAATCTAATCTCACTCAAAAAAAGTTTTTTGTGAGTTTTTTAAGGGAGGTAACATTTTTATACAAAATTCTTGCATCAATAAAAGTACTTTTAATCTTTTCTTATTCTTAGCACGAATTCTAACACTGACCATCCTAATGTACATTAAATAATTTAATTATATGTCTACTAATATATAATTTACTAATATTTATGTAATTAAATCAAATTTAAAAATTTTCAAACATGTAATTAAATAGAAAATATACTTGAGTTTGAATCATCAAAATATAAAATGTTTATTTGCATTTAGATAAAGAAAAAAATCAATTTTATCCATATAATTTATTACAAAAATTATTTTTGTATTTTATTTTAAAAAATAAAATTAATATTTTCTGTAGAAAATTAATTTATTATAACTTTTTTAGTGTAGAATTCAACTGTAAAACTTGTTAGTAAATTATACTAATCATAATTTAACTATACATTATATAGATTAGTAATCTAATTATTAAATAAAATATATTATATCAAATGAAATCAATCAGTACTATATTGCAAACAATTTTATGGTTTAATGGTAAAAGATGTGTAATCAGTACTATCTTTAAGACCATCCCCACTCTTGGATAGATGGGTGAGGAGAGATAGTATTCTTATTCTATCTCCTCAACCATCTATATTATAATAATTATTTATTATATAAATTATAATAAAAATGATATATTAATTCATTATATAAATTATAATAAAAATGTTATATTAATTTATTAATTATTCATTTTATTTGGGAATATCGGAATTTGAGATACATCGATATTTTTATTATTGATAATATTCGAATATCTCAATCATTATATCGATCATGTTTGTAGTATTAATTACAATCAATATCATACGAATTAACCCAAATTTAAAAATGTTTAACACTAGTAAAAAATAATTACTATCAATTTAACATATTAAAGTGATTTATACAATAAAAATATCATTACAAATAATTACTATTTACATAATTAGAATGATATATAAAAAATAAATGTTAATATTATAAATATCCGGACATGGTTATAG
>RWGZ01000861.1:490925-501284 GCA_009725065.1 Utricularia reniformis | reverse complement strand
CAATAGATTTTCTCACGTACTATAGTATTTTTTTATTTGGTGAAGGGCTGGGCAGGCTCAAAATAAAGGTCGGGAGAAGAATCCTGCCGCCATGGCTGCAAGCACCGATGTCATTACCGGACTGCCACGCCAAGATACGGCCGGAGGTTCTAAGCCCAGACTATTAGATCTCATCACAGCCTCCAAATCGCAATCGCTTATATATTTATTATTATTATTATTATTATCAGAAAAGAAACACAAGAGATGTACTGTACTGAACTGCAACTGAGCTGTTGAATGAAGAGAAAATCACCGGGCGAAGGAGAGGAAACGCCCCCCAGGGAACTGACTCCTTTTCCCCGTCGCCCTCATTATTCTTCTCCTCGGGAGTTTGTACTTGCAATTGATTAATTTCCATTTTGAGGCGCACAGGAGAGCGGCGTAGATCGCCAGAATTGGCTCATCCTCTGCCTACTGCGTCTCGCCCTTCGGGGGAAACTAGGGTTATCACGTTTTCCAACTCCCAATTGCAGTCGAGGGTATTTTAGGGTTTCATAATATCATATTCATGTTAGTCCATGTGGCCCAATAGGAATATAAGTCTTGTGCGGCCCAACTTTAATAGTCACACTCGCCATTCCCAATATAGAGACTACTTAAAGTATAATTTGAATAATTTTGGTAAATTTAATAATTGAAATTTATTTATGGATTTTAAGTCTCCAAATTTTGGATAATTTTCATTATTTATCTTTGTAGTTTTGGATATTTTGTAAAATGATTTTCAAAGTTCATATTTAGTCTCTAAAATTAAATCGAATAAAATCAGTTCCGTAATTTATGTGCAGTGACAAAATTGGTTCTCTCAGTTTTTAAAAATTGACAAAATTGATCATTCTAACTTAGACATTAAATCACGTTAATTCAAAAACCATGTCTAAGTGTTTCTCTCATATCAATTCAAGAACTTTTTCTATGCGTTTCTGTTGGATTCCTTGTTTGCTCCGGCGAAACCGCGAAGGTATGTAATCTTATTCGTTTTTTGGGTTGTGACATCTTTATCTGAGAATGGTTTCAATCATGTTGTGACGCCAATCTGATAAGTGATCAAATTTGCCAAAGTTATGAAATTACGAGGACCAAATATGTTATTATCAAAGTTCAAGAACTTCACTTGCACAAATCACAAACTTCGGGGACCAAATCTATCATACACATACAACTTGAAGGACCAGTGTTGTCAAATGTGGGAAAGTAGAAAGATTAATTTTGCTAGAGATAAAGTATAGAGAGACCTAATTTGTCACAATTACAAAAGTAGGAGAACCAAAATTGTTATAACTAGAAAACTGCGAAGATCAAATTTGTATCACCCGTATAATTTTTTTTCTTAAGTTCAGCTTCGAATGAAACTTAGGCTATGTTTTGCATTTACTTTTAGAATTAAAATGTATTTGAGAATTTGCTTTCTATAATGTAATTATAGATTAAAAATGTGTAGTGTTCTTTAATTGATAAATTAAATTGTAAAATGAAAATGATGTTCTACATAAAATTAGATGAATATTTCATTATATTTTTAGTTTTAAATGAAATTATATCCATTTAATTATGTATAACCATGGTTGCATGAATTAAATTTACTTAGAATATGAAACTTACAAATATATCAATTGCATTGTAAACGCGAGGTTGGAGAATGAAAAAAAACGATTTTGAAAGATATATTTGTAATTTAAATAACGAAAATATATTTTAATTTTGAGTCACTTTAGATTCAAAGAACAAATTTGAAAATACATTATATTTGTAATAAAAATGTAAGCGCGTTGGTTTTTGTAAAAAGTACGATAATATATTCTACCAAACAAAATGTATTTTGAAAATGTACATAGAACATTACCTAATCCATTTTAAATCGAATTTGAATCTTGGAAAAATAGATTTAGTTACCTTGTGACCCTAATCCGGTATCCTAAACATAAACAATACATAAGTGTTCATTTCTTCAGAAATTAAAACTAAATGTACATAATATCCATGTTAGAACTTTGAGGACTACAAGTAGTTGTTGCCATTGCCACTCACATGACATGTATGAATTCCCTTTCCTTAGGGAGACAAAACAAAAAAGTGGCAGTCTGAGAATACCTGGAAAAGCTTGAAAGTTGACAAAGCCAAGGATGAATTGCCCTTCCAGTGAGGCCTCACCGAACAGTGGAAGCATAATGCCTGTTACCATTGTACATAAGGCCACCATTTACTGGGATGCTTGAGAACCCACCTTCTGTGGTCATCTGTTGACTAGAAACAGAGATTCTGGATCCATCATTTGGGGGTTCAAGTGTGTGCACGTTTGAACTGGGAGTATTTGTCTTGTGATTGAAGTGAATTGGATCACTTGACTCGCTCTCTTGCTTCTTTGTGCTGAGGAAACGTCCACCACTTCCTCTAACTCTGTTAAGCGCATGCTTATGCCGAGACTCATGAAGATAAGGCTGTAGAATACAAATTTCATGACACTAGAGTATAGAAATTCAGGATTCAATGGACCGAAAGAATGTCGATATAACCTAGTTCATAAGAGAATTGAATCACATTGAAAATACTTGGGTCAAGCATATCACTTCCCTTATAAACTAGAAGATTTCTATTTCTACAAATGACTTACTTTTCTAGTTTTGACAAGCTTGTTCTGAGCCTCGAGCTTCGCCCTAGTTTGTCGCCTTCTTAGAATCCCATGATACTGTTTTGCATTGACATATATAGGACCATCTTCAGGAAGATCAACTGGTAAAGGAACCCGACCAGAGGTTGCAGCTATCATCTGGGGCTGAACCTGATCGTAATTTTAAGCATAATTTTAAAAGGCATGACAAAGGAGCAGGTCGAAGGCATGATAAGGATATTCACCACATTATGAGGTCCGTATCCAGAAAATAGGCCAGTGAAGTAGGGATCTGTGCATGCATATGGAAACTGCACCTATCATAAAAAAACAAAAAGTCAATTTGTTTTCAAAACAATACAAAAGTCATATTCACCATTGGCTGGTTTATTTCAGCTGAGGAGTGATTGATTGAAGTCTCTGGATTTCCCAAAAAGATAGCAGTTTTCATGTCTTCTCCATGTTTCCCGACGATTTCATGATGTGCTTTAAGCAATACAAAGAAAGGAAGGTGTATGAGTGGAAGACCATTAAAAAAAAGAGGAAGATTCATGAGCCATAGTGAATACCGGATTCTGATGATTCACAATTATCTTTAGAACTTGTCTTTCCCATATTACTTGATTCTTGAGCAGGTTGGATATGCAGCTTTTAGGAAGAGTGCTCGTCCGGTAGCTAAAATGGCTACTCAAAACAGAGTGTTGAATATCTTCTCTGAAATAAATAAACAGCGTTGAAATCTCCTGCATAAAATACCAGCGTTATAGATTCTGACAAGATTATTAACTACTTCTACCGTTGGCCCAAATAAAACAAACAAAAGAATGAATATAAGACTTGAGCAAACCACGATAAGAGCAATAACACAAACAATGAATCAAGAGTAATTCATCAATTTGACCAAGAAAAATGGTTAACGTTAAGCTACTCAGATGGCTTTTCTCAATTGGCATGGAAAGTGACTAAGCATTCAGAGATAAGGAGACAGTTCTTTGAGAGAAAAACAGGCTACTCCTGACCAATTCATATGAAAGAACATCACCTCAAAGTACCCCAAATACTGCAGAAAGGAAGTGCAGCCCACCCCATTCCATATGCAACAAATATCTAAAATACATTAAAAATGAAAAGCTTCCACTAGTAATACAAGAATCAGGTACCAACCTTGTGTGCTGTTCACTGATCAAGCAATTGAGATACTTGGATCTTTAAGAAAAAAATATACATCCCAAAAATGAAAAAAAGTTGCTTATTTGGATATTGGAGGACCATTAAAAGAAAACAGCACTCGCCATCAGATTTTGCTTCAAATAAGCCAAATCTGTACCGTAATTGGGGAGCAAGAAAAGTCAACAGATTATTTGGCTCCCTCAACTGTATCAACCCAATGATTCAATGAAACCCCAAGCCCAAAAGAGACTAATTATTCAGCTCTCCCACAAAATCCATAAGCGCCACAAATGAAAAACATATATGGAAATACCAAATAGAGCAAGAGAGATGAGATGGAAAATTCTTTGAAAGGAAGTGACTATTTGCAAATAAAAGTCAAAGAGAAACACTTTATATTTTCTGCAAATCCAAGTAAAGATGATACAATACTACTTCACTACATCGAAAGAAAGGGTTTTTTAACGGGAAAGGTCAGAGAAAGAAGTGAGACCTTTAAGATCTGGTGCGTATACTGAGAGGAACAACCGTTGGGAAGAAACTAGGCATGTTCCCTTCTCTGAAGCTCTCCATCTAATTCTGGTTTCCAGTTTCCATCACAAGATTCTCCCTCACTCTCACAGCTAGTGCTCTTGGGGAAGTAAGAGCTAATGAATGCTATTTCTGGATTAAAAAAAAGAATATAGTATATGCGAAATTTAGTAGTAGAATAATAAAGAGACGCGCTACAACCCACACCAGCCCCATTCATGGCATCATTATGATATGAAGCATTTTTCGTTCTGTTTTGTCCTTTAGCACTTGATGACACGTCTCCTCTTCACTCTACTGTAACTGGGCCATCGTTCTTCACAGCACCTTCTTTCCACGCAAATCTGAAATTTCAAATAACAAAATATTGCAGAAACATAATCACATACCAACTTGTAGTCCAGCTACGGGTTATTTTATCTTCTAAGTTAGGAAAAACATGGAAATCAAAGGCTTTCTTTACTGCTATACACTGAAACCGAACTCTATTCACATGTAATATAACAAAACCAATTGATTGAGCCCAAATATGAAGAATTGCAAGAATGTGGTATTGGTCTCTGTGGAAAGACACGAAAAAATCAAGAATGATATTTTTAACTGCTGTACTCCTCAGTTTGCATGCGACTTTGAGATCATGTCAAGCAAATATCGAGTCTCTGTGGAAAAATTCACCTTCTCTGCCTTAACCACTGTGATCTTCACCCTCTGTTCATCGGCATACGATTCCTCTTTTATTTTAAGCCTCAAGAGGAAGTCGGTGAATAGACAGTTTCTAATAGTTTCACTAAATCTGCCATCATCATTTTCCTCATATCTAAGCATGTACAACTCTTTAGCTGAACATCCTATTATGTTCTCACCAGTTTCTTGGAAAGCAGTCACCCATGTCAATCCTGTGTGATCTTGAACCTGAATTTGAAGAAGATATCTGTAATCACACTCCTCAAACTCTTGATTACACCTATCACAAAACCATTTAGAGTTCCCGGACTTGGTTACTTTCTTGTTGCACTGTTTGTCACCTATCATCAAAGGGCAAGCTGTGTAGCAGAATGTGTCTGTTTTAATAAAAGATATGGTCCCCTTAAGTAAAATCCAATCTGCTTTGTCTGACCTTCCAAGACCTTCATCTTTAATCTGTGCCAAATTCTTACGCACCTCATTCCTGTTTCCTCCAGCAATTGCTTCCTTAGATATAGAATAAGATGCCGCGTCTTTTCCAACTCGAAGAAACCAATCTCTCAAGCTGTTAGCCTCTGGAAATTCAGGATTTATGAATAACTGAGTCGTGGATATGGTACTAATCGACTTCCCACTAAAGTCATTAACCTTTCCAGCTTTCACTGCTAGAATAGGGAAACTTCCAGTTTCAATTATTTCTTGCAACATTTTCCCTTCTCTATTGCACAAGTCTCCCCATAATGTGAGCTCAACACTTCGCCCAGAGTGATCCTTCATGGTCATAATTCTCCTTTGAGTTTCCAATCCATTTTTTCTCAAGATAGGAACAGAAGGATTAACTGCTACCACAACACCAACTGCATCCACTATGGAATTAGTTTCAGCATTTTCAATTTCAATTATAGTTTTAAATGCGAACTGCTGCGTTGGAATTGAAGCATCTTCATCTTGGCACTGATCCACAGATGATGTTGCCTCCAAAAGAATCTCCCACTCATTCTTCAGGTGGTTGAAATTCTTCTGAGTAGGTTTCAGGTTACCCTTTGATATCACATAAACTTTTCCAACTTCAATAACACCATAAAAACGGTCAACCACTGAATTGAAGCATGTTACCCTGATTTCCCCTCCATCAGAATCCAACAGATCAAATGAGAATACCTTCCCATCACCTCTTGCATTGTTGTAGCGACGTATATCTGCTTTCGCTGTTACTCTTGCCTTGATAGCCCAACGGCCTACATAAGGATTCAAAGCAGCAATTGGGATAATACGTGCAGGAGCCTCATTTATCATCATTGCTCCATGATTTTTATACTTCGGAGGTGGGTTGTACGGGAGTTGAGCAGTTGAACAGAAACCCTGGATACTATTTCCAGGATCTCGCAAGCTTGCAGATTTGTCATTGCCAAAACTTGTCTTTGCTGAATTTGGAACACCAACAGTGTTCTTGTTAACCTGAGGTGTGCATCCAGAAGTAATAGCTGGCACGGGCTTCTGTGGCATTGTATCACATTCAAAGGGCATATCTGGTTTACCAATAATATCACAATCTTGAATTATTGTCTCCATGTTCAGTACGACAATAATCCTGCAGTCACAAAAGCATATCTATAAGTCAGCTTCCGAATAAACTCGTAAAATATCAGAAAAACCTGTAAAAATGTGAAATCATTTTTTGAAAGTTGTAGTAAAATTACTCTGGAGTTTAAAGCCTTGGACCAGCATCAATTGTCTACATTTCTCATTAGCAAACCGTTGTCTGGCAATTTGTTAGAATGATGTTAAACTAAAGTGTAGTGCCTCATTCCAATCAAGGTTGACTCGACTCTATTACACAAAATTCTAAGAATCTGTCTTAATCTGATAACCATATATATCGTAAAGAGATTTTACATTAATGAAATTTGTAGAACTTCGATATAAAAAAATAAATAAAAAGAAGATGAGTGAAAGGATTACTTGCGATTCTGGACGGTGCTGCAAATGTAATCGATGAGCTGAATGACTGATCCTTTGCGTACTCTGCCGGACTTGATGCGATCATTGAGTTGCGTGGCAAGCATAGCGTGCTGAGTGGCCACCGAGTCCGATAGGAGGAGGCGATAGCGCTCCTGCGTTGATCCGATGAGCTTGATGTCCACCACCTGGACAAGTGGCTTGGAGTTGACATCCCCGCCGTTAATCGCCGGTATAGCGTTCTTCGTCAAATTGATCGGCATTTATAGTAGAAACCAATCTCAGAGATTGGATGGAACAGAATTGGGCAATCCTGGGAAAAAAAATAACCTAGACCGATTATCTGTTGTGCAAGTTACAAAGTTGAATTGTAAACATAAAATTATAATTACAAAAGAAATAGTATTTTAAAATATAAAATAAATAAATAGTATTTAAAAAGGGAAAAAAAGACCATGCTGTTTAATAAGAAGTATACTAATGAAAATTATAAACTATAAATTAGATAACAAAATAACTTAATATTATGAAATCAAATTTATTGTAATTATAATGTAAAATCAACATTTAAATATATATTGTTATAATTCAAAAATTGAATATGTAAAATGTATATACATAAAATTGTAAATATAATTGTTATGGTCTCTTTTTATGGGGTATCAATAGTCTTCCGATTCGTTAAGAAACGAACTCGGTTATGATTTATTTATGGTAGGAGATCGATTGAAAAAATATAAACGGTAACGAGGCAAAGCAATTTAGAGTGGAAAACCCCGGGAAATGGGGAAAAAACCATTTGACCAAAAGTAAGGAATGCTCTCAGTCGATTCAATAATCAAATCAAGATTCATCGGTCTTCGTTGATACGATTCTTAAACAGATTTGAAAGAATATTATATAGTCGGCTATTAGATGAATCAAAGTACCAACATATTATGTATGTTTCCTAAAGAAGAACAGAGGCTTATAAAGATAACAAGGATAAGAAAGCGATAAGAATAATTCCGGCAGAGTAACGGCATATTCTTCGCATCCAAATTGTCATGTTTGTTCTGTTGTCGTGCTATGTATTTATAGAGTTGAAGGTTTGTGTAATCNTTAAAAAGAGTTTTGAAGGCCCGCTTCTGCGCTGCTTATCTCATATTGAGGCTGAAGCCGTCATGATTTATGTTCATGAGTGGATATGCGGCATTCATTCAGGGGCTCGATCTTTGTATCACCGCATCATCAGAGCTGGATACTTTTGGCCAACACTGCTTGCTGATGCCAATCAATATACTAAACGTTGTGCCATATGCCAATACCATACTCCACTCCCGCAATTTCCTGGGGCTCCCTTATCGGTCACCCCATTGCCTTGTCCGTTTGACAGATGGGGGATCGATATACTCGGGCCTTTTCCTCGGTCAATAGGGCAAAGAAAATTATGTATTATAGCGGTGGAATATTACTCGAAATGTATTGAAGCAGAAACAGTAGCCATCATCTCAGATAAAGTGGTCAAACACTTTATATGGCGAAACATTGTGAGCCGCTTCGGGGTTCCTCAAACGCTCGTATATGATAATGGGACTCAGTTCCGCGGAAAGAGCATACGGGACCTATGCACCAAGTTGGACATCACCCAGCATTTCTCATCGGGGCTCACCCCCAAACAAACGGACTTACTGAGGTATCTAACAAGGTTATCATGAAGGGATTGAAAACCAAGTTAGAAGATTTTGGAGGTAAATGGCCCGAACACATCTACGAGGTCCTATGGGGATACCGAACTACACCTCGCTCAACAACCCAGGAATCACCTTTCCCATTGGTGTATGGGACCGAAGCTGTTAGCCCGGTGGAGGTTGCCATCCGATCACCTCGGATCTCTCAATACGATGAGCATATGAATGGTGAAAGGAGATTATTGGATCTCGAGATGATCGAAGAAAAGAGAGATGCAATTTATGCACGGATACGTGCATATTAGCGAACTATGGAACGGGCCCACAACAAGCGAGTCCTCCCAAGAGAATTCTTTGAAGGCGATCTCGTCCTCAGAAGCATTAAAGTGCAGAGGAACGCTGGAAAGCTGGACAGAAATTGGGATGGACCGTATCGAGTATCAAAGAAATTGGAATCATGTGCGTATAAACTTGAAACGTTGGATGGTATAGAGGTCCTCCGAACTTGGAATGTCATGAATTTAAGGCGATATTTCTTGTGAATCTTCGATTAATATGTTTGACTCAATGAAACACATTCTCTTAAACGTAAGTAGAAACAAGTAAGTACAAATACAAACTATTTCTAATGGAATGATGGACCGATCTTGAAGTTGGGTGGAGTAGGACGAATCTGGAATGGTGACCGAAGCTTCTTGTCCGCAAGGCTCCCAAGTTGTAGTCACCGCTCTGACGAGTCAGATGCTCCTGCACTTGCCCACCCCCATTGATGAGTTGTCATTCTCCCAGAACTCATTACGAACTAAAACACTCCCTTCAACGGCATTCAGTCTTTAGGAATGGCCCTTTGTACCTATGACATCTGCTACGATAAAAGGAATGGTTGTCAGCATATCGAGACATAAGATCGGTCCTAATATAAGACGTATTATGCGCAAAGCTTGGCCAAAAAAACCTAAGGGACTTTATTAGAACCAAGGTTCGGCCGAAGCTCGTAAAGACTCATATTAAACGCAGAATATGCCTATCCAATCAAGGATTGACTCCAAGGACGGAATAAGAGTGACCCATACACAATATAAAACGACTGATCCAATCAGAATTGATATGAATAAACCAAACATAACGTCTGAGACCGATGGTTAACTACCTGTGAGTGTCCCCGATCTTACACTTGGTAATTAAAATCACTTCGTTAACAAAAGACTTATTAGTTTGTTAAGAAGTTCGATATATTACTTCGTTCTGGTAGTTAAAAGAACAAGAATTGAATGGAACAAGTTATATTGAAGATGAGAAATAAGGCAAATACAAAGTATGAGTTAAATCTAGCTAATCTGCCCCTCTTCTTTATCTTCTATCTCCGGCTCCTGCGGTTCGATCTGGGCCGTGAGCTGCTTCAGTTCTTATTCTTGATCGGCCACCTTTTGGTTGACCGCTCTCTCCATCTCTTCAAAGAGGTAGAAGTAAGGGTCCTCTTCCAGAACAGGTTCTTCCAAAGTTGGAATAACCTGAAACTTGCATCTTTTTCAAGTGGCTCGATCATCTTCCATCGCTCGTCCGAAGGGGAAAGCCCGAACGTCTGGATAACCTGCTCTCGCATGTTATCCAGATACTTCGCAGTGTAAACCCCATGTATGTTGTCCGCTAAAGCGAACAACAACGGGGACTGAGCGAACCCCAGGACCGCCTCCC
>RWGZ01000861.1:396451-479094 GCA_009725065.1 Utricularia reniformis | reverse complement strand
ACTAACGAAAACAAGAGCACTAACGCAAGTAAGAACAGAGCAATAAGTAAGAACAGAACAATAAAGCAAGAACAGCTAGAGAGCAAAACGCAGAAACGTAAATGCAAAAATGGAAAAAGTGAGGTATTTCTGAAGCAGCGCAGTATATATAGTACATGTCAAACCCAAGAGAATAACGAAGATTCTAGAAGACCCAGCGGCCCACTATCAAGGTCAGTTTTGCACAACCCACAACATACGAGAGGCCCAACGAAAGTATATAAAGCTCATTAGTGAATCAAAGGCCACAACATATACAACCCAAAGGGTTTCACAGCCCATATTCTAGGCCCAATAAACGTGTATAAATCCCATTAACAAAAACCCATTAATGAAACAAAGCAACGATATTACCGAGATGAGTCAAACTTCAACATTTGTTAGAGGTTGTTGTCGCGCGATGCAAAACGAGGTTGAGACCGAGACGTGGTCTGCGTGATTAGGCCCGAGGCGTGGAAAACATGTGAAGGTCCGAAGCACGGAAAACATGTGAAAAAATTTGCATGTATATGCAAATGGATGTCTTAGTGAAGCATTTCTTAGTTATGAATATATTGAAATTTGAAAGTCAAAATTGAATCTTAATGGTATGTAAACTATTTAATTGGAATATATCTAACATGATATTATTTTTTTGTACTCTATATTTGTTACCCTAGCTAACGATTATGTTAATATACAACAAGAATTGGGGAATGAATAAATGTGTAATTTGTATGTGTATGAAAACTGAAAACTTTACAATATACAAATTTAATTAAATTTAAACAAGAGGGGAGCACGTTGAAGTCGATGGATCGAAAATAGCCGGTAGCAAATACTTCCGCCCCGCCGCGCCGTTAGCATTGTAGCTCGCGCCGGTTGTTTGGTCCATGAGCAGTTCACCGGCGTAGCCTGGGTAAGCTCCTTTTCCATATATACCCGTACAGGCGGAGGAAGCTTCCAAAGGTGCGGTGGCCGGACCTTGATAAAATCCGTTTCCGAAAGGATTCGTCGCCGTACCGGCGAGAAGAGAAGCCAAATTGATGATGATTCCGTCTAATCCGACGTCGTTGTTAGGAGCGACGAGCGGTGGGTTCTGAGGACCGTAAATTGGCTGATGAAACGGCCAGGCGCAGTAGCCCGGGCACTGCGTCTCCGAATTACCGACCCAAATGTAGGCAAATTTGAAACTCTTTCCCTTCATCATCGCGCTCTTGGATCCATGTGTACCACAACGGTTAACGCAGAAGCCAGAAACAGTAACGTCCGTCGCCGTTAGAACAACGTTAACTGCGTTTTTATCGTCACCCATTGACGCCAATTGAACAATTTGCTTTTCAGATAAAGATTTACCGAGAGAGTAATCCTCAACGAGGATTTGCTTCCCTAAGAACAGCGACAACGACGAGGGTTTCTTAGGGTTAGCGATATCGTAATACTTCTCCACAGACTTCCACCAATCCCCGACTCTCGGAGAATCCGCCGCCGTAGATGACAAAGAAGTAATGAAATCAGACACAATCGCTCTCTGGGCGGCTGTAAATTTCCCATACCAAATCAAATTTACACCAATTCTTCCACGGAGGAGAGCGCCCTTATGGTACCGGAGTAGCATGTTTTGCTGATCTTCAGAAGACCCAAAACCCACATTACAAAAAGCAAGAAAGATGGTAAAAAACACGACAAGGGAAGCTGCCATTGTTGATGAATCAAGAAAATCTTCAAATACTGGAACTTTCCGATGAGATGAATGATCTTTACAGGCCAATATATATATATATATACAGAAGTATACGCGTTGTCTGTATTTACGCGACTCCGATCAGTGACAGCTGGCTTCGTGGAAGGAGGAGAAAGCTGCCAACAGCTTACGCGTGCTTCCCAATAAAGGAGAATTGACTGTAATGTCAATAATATCCCTGGACGGCTAGTTAAACATTTTTTGAGTAGGGGTAGTTTGGTAAGTTAAAGAAGAAAGGATAGACTTTAGGAATGACACTGTGAGAATGAAAGATAAGACCTTCGGAATAAAAATATGTAACACCCATGTATATCTGTCCCTATGTTCTAATAAATAATATTTTAAATTGACTAGTATACCAGTACAGTATACTATAATAGATTAGATAGATCTAACATGTTTTGGATCTATGATAAAAATATATACCAAGTTTTTTTCTAATTACGAACCATATAAATTGAGAATAACTAAAAAATTGTATATTTTCTATATATTAATAATTTATTTTATTATTCTAGTACATATCTGATACATATCAGATATATATATGGTATACCGATTATATGAGTTTGTCCGGAATATCGGCCGCTACCATTTTTTATAACATTTCTAAAAATGAAGCTAATTGCAGAAATTGTAAATATTTGAATAGTGTAAATTATATTTTTAATTGTATTTCTACCAAGTAGTAAGGAATTATTAATAACAATAAATTTTAAATTAAATTCTAAAAATATATAAATAAATATAATATATTATAATATCAAATCATCCTTTTAATTATGATAGTTTCAATAGTTTTTTCATATTCAGATTTAAAATAAATATAAGTTGAACAATATTAATTTTTTAAAAATATAAAAATTAATAAACAGACAATATGGAAATAAAAGTTTGGGTTAAAATTAAAATTTAAAATATTTAAAGAGTTGCATATAAATCGAACGGTGTTCTATAGTGGTTCCGGTTTGAACGGTATGAAACACTCAAAACTGGTCGGGTTTTAGAACATATATATGTCTTTATGTTGTATGTAGGTATGGAGGTAGGTTCGCGATCCAAATTTGAAAATGAAACCTAGGATTTATAAAGTAATCGAATAGTTCTTGAATCATTTCTAATCGTTATTTTCTTTTTAAAGATATATAGATATTACTCGGTATGTTATGTATGGGTCAATACCATATGAAAACATAACACTCAACAACTAAACTAATCGATCTATGATGGGTTTTAAAACCTTGGTCTAAACCATAACCATGGTACATCATCACGTCTAAACCCGATCCGATAGTTCAAGTTGCCTAATAACAATAAAATTTTGGATGAATGTGAAAATACATGTGCACCGATGGGATGATACACAAATTTGATAATCGTGGTATCAGAATCATGAGGATATCCATTGGGTAACACACAAATTGGTGTTCGAGATATTATGAATTATGGTATCAAATTGGTAGATAATTTATTTTATCACACAAATTAATTAATTTGTGAATTTTTTTGAGTAGTCACAATTTAATTTTCAAAATTATATATCTATTTTATTGGAAAAACAATCTCACTATTTTACCCACTAGCTATATTATACACGTCTAATTTAGGATGTATTTTGAAATAAAACAGTTGCGGGTGTGTAGTCCTCTTCTAATAGCTCATCGGTTTTGGTCGGTTCATCCCGCACGATCCGGAACCGGTACAAAATCCGATTTTCTTATTTTGGTGAATTTTTATATCGATTCAAAATTCTATTTCGATATAAATGGATATGGTAAATTTATTAACCATTATATATTTTTTAAAAATAATATAATTCAAAAAAATATTTATTTTATATTTAAACTATAAAAACTATTAAATTGATTATTCTTAATTATCATTGATAATGTGATATTATAATATGTTATATTTTTATTTAATTATTTTATATTTTGACTTTAATTTTATATTTATTGATATTGTTAATTCGTTATTAGGTAAACATTGGAAGAAAACAAATTAAAATATAATCAATTTCAAATATTTAAAAACACGAGAAACAAAAAACCGTTCATCCAAATTGGTTTGCCCGAACCATTGAAAAACGGATTGGCTTATCCAATCCCGTGTTAAACATAGATGTGTAGTATGTGTAATATTATGTACTCGTTTATCTACATCGTAATCTATTTGAATATACTTCCGATTATATGTCGATTATTCGTCATGCTTTATGACTAATTATCACGATAAATAATATTACTCTTATTTTATAAAAAAATTAAATATATTTTTATGTAATTTGAATCCTTCATCTATTATATTTAATTAACGTTTAATAATAAATTAATTATTCTCTCAACCAATTGGTGACAAAATTATAATCATATGGTAATTTTATTCTGTTTAAATTTAAAAATTATGTTTAAGGGATCCCATTGGTCTATTGAAATTATTTTATTATTCTATTTTTATTTGTAAAAGTTGATGAATATTGAATAATCACTATATTGCAATATATAAAAACGGTTCTCATTGAGATTGACCAGTTCAAATTCCATTTTATTTTTATTATGAATACACATTTTAGAGAATCCTAAATTTGAATTTATATTCTTTATTTTTAAAAAGAAAAAATCCGACCGTTTGAATTATTCACAAAGTGAAATTTTGCTTTTCTTAAAAATAATCAATATTATGATTAATTACCCGCTCTATATAACGTCCACCATTTTGCCCTCCCACTCCCAGAACCAAATTCCTCAAGATTCAGCAATGGCGATTTCCTCTAAGACAATGCTCGTAGTGATGTTCGCACTGATGGCCGGATCTGCTTTCGCACAGGCTCCGGCATCCGCTCCTAAGGCTTCTCCGACTGCCGCTCCAGTCGCGGCTCCGCCGAAGCACGTAGCCGTCGCTCCGGTACCGTCTACCGTCGCAATGCCGCCTGCGTCGTCTCCGACAACTGCTCCTCCAGCATCCTCTCCACCTGCTCCTCCGATTTCGCCCGCGCTCTCGCCTGCTAGTCCCCTGGCTCATCCGCCGTCAATCGCTGCCGCGCCAGGTATAATTGCTCCTCCTCCCAGCGCAGCCTCTGGATTTAATATAATAACCGCTGCGGTTGGATCCGCCGCTGTAGCGGTGCTATCTGGTGCTTTGATGCTCTAGATATCGGAAGATGAATTGCTCATTTTATTTGAATTATCGGAAGTTGGTGCTGATTTGCTTCTCTTCCTTGATTTTACCCTTTTAGAATTCTTTAATTACTCTTATTATTATTATCCTTTCATTATATTTATTATTGTTCTTGTTCTTATTATAATATTATTATATGCTTTCACCAATTTTTTCATGTTTTCCATGGAATAATTGATTTTAAATAATAACTTAAAATTTACATTTACATGTTTTATATTTTAAATAAAAATACAATAATAGTGAATATATTTAATATATTCAAAAGTCAACTTATCTCATAAATTTGAGATTCATATCATTTCCGAAATTAAAACATCGGTACGAAGTTCGTACCGGAATGTTTATACAACAAATATTGGACATAAAGACAACATTAATAGTGACTAAACTGATATCAGATATATAATTCAATGACTAATTTAATGCTTTTTTAAATTTAAAGGACAATTATTTCTAGTGTAAAATGTGTTGAAAATTTATCCATAAACAAGTAGATTTCAAGTTTTTCAAAACAAGTAGAGAGTTTCATATTTTTTTTCTTAAAGAATAGATATTTTTTTAAAGAAGTTCAAAAATACAAAAAAATATTATAATTTTAATAATTATAAAATACATATATTTAAAATGAGCTATATTTGTAAATAGCACAAAAATTATAATAGTGTAAATGTAATACTCTAAAGTTTGTAAATTACATATAAAACATAATGTACATTGTTGACCCTTCAATTTTTAAATGTTGCAACACCATGCCTCAAAATTTAATAATTGTATGATTGATTATAAACTTCAAAAACCATTTATATTTGACCCTTATACTCACTTAGGATTTACACGTATACAAAGTTTATATTTGATCAATTAACCTTCTAAAGATGCAATGATTATATATCTAAACTTTGAAAATTTTAAAAATAACGCATAAATTATCAAAAAATTTATATAAAAAAGACTAAAACCGCTACTATTAACTCGATGGTCATTCTTGAACAGTTTTTAAACTTCATAGGCTTTTCACACAATTTACAAACTTTGGGAGCATTGTCTTTACATTATTTAAAACATTATGGGCCAATGATGCAATTTTCTCTATTTAAAATACTGATTATCATTATTAATCTTGTAATTAGTTGGTACAATGAGTGGGAAAACGAACATGAAAAATATTCGAACAAAGTCTATATTTATATTCAAACGAACAAACACGATAATATTAATATACGAACATAACATATTTTAAATACTAACTATAGCCAAACAAATTGGATTGAGTTTGAAAATATTAAATGTTNTCCGGGGATCTCATCACTAGCCCCTCGGACTCTGTCGCCACCGCGGTGGTGATCGGGGTTCGATCAACAGATTGAGATCGTTTGTGCATAAGTGCCCGATCGCAGCGACGGAAACCTATACCTGAACTAGTTGTAACGGCATCCTTGGGGACCGATCCTGCACTTACAAATTTCATGATGTGGATTTTCAAATTTGAAATCCATAGCAGTTGAGGGTAGAAACGTAATTCTGGGCTCTGCAATAGCTAACGTCTTTCCGTATTCCAAAGGGGGGACAGACTGTCAGATTGCATCTGCCTGCCGAGATGACGTGTCACCCTGTGATTGAGCAATACGTGATATAAAAGTCGGTATTTTCGCCTTGTGCAGCCATTATCACACTTTGCGATACACTGCTCTAGCTTTTAAATCCTCCGGCGATTTTGCTCAACCATTCCTCAACTTCAAATTTCTTGCAAACTCTAAGGTAATCATCCATGGCACCTCGTAGGTCTAGGTACCCTGATATATAACCACAATGGACCTTGAAGCATTTCGGGTCAAGTTTTCTATTCTAGCCCATTATCCCATCTGGAGGGGGAAGGAAGACGTTTCGTGCTTCCTTCCCGCTGAGATGAACGTTCTGGCTAGCGCCATACCCGTTAGCTATGCCTCCCTAAGATCATGCTTGCAATTTCCACTTCACCCTTTTGTCGCGGCCGTTCTTCGGGAGATTCACTGCCCGAATTTTGCTCTATTTCCGGGCAATTATGTTTATATTATCGCTTTTATTTAATATTGCCACAAACAGAGGGTAGAGCCAACCCTCAGGCATTTTTTCAATATGTTCCTGGTGGGATCCCGTAGGGGAAGAAGGTTGTTAGGAGGTCGCAAGCTATATTATATAGCTACCCGAAAGAAGGAGTGTATTATCGTAGACAAGGAAAATTCCCTTCATGAATGGGAATCTTGCTATGTCTGGATAGACATCCCGAGGGAGGACTTGTTGAAAGTTACCTTCCTAACAACACACCCAGACATCGGAAAGTTGGACCAAAGCCGGTTCAACCCATCCCATCCTGATATTGCCAACACCTTGCAATGCTTCCTCCTCCCGAACGGCGTCTGAAAAGAATTGACATCCTTTGGGAGAAGAAGCTGTTAGAGATCGGGGTAGTAGGAAGAAAAGGAGCCCATGCTCCGAAGGGTATCTTCTCCAGTTCTGACTCTTCTGAGTTAGAAGGATTGGGTACGACTTAGCTTACTTTAATTCTGGGAACCGACTTGCTGCGGAATTAAAAGGAGCCCATACAATGTCTGGGAACCGACTTGCTGCGGTGGCTTCTGCTTCAAAAGCCAAGAAGGAGGCCCAACTGCAGTCATCAAAACCCAAGCCCAACGTTGCAGCTGGGCCATCACGATCATCGGGGAGCTCTAGCAGCCACAGGCCAGAGCCCCGATCAATGGACGGTGGATGAGGTTATCTCTAAGAGGATACGCTCATTAGGCCTTCCTGCCATGTACAGAATCGGGAATAATTCCCCTATGGATCTTAACGTCATGCGGTTATTGCTGCAGGGGTCAATGCGGGTAGAAGACGTCCGCCCCTCATCCAGTTTAGGAGATAGGGCACAGAGACCTTCAGTCTCTACATTAACGAGCAAGAGGAGCCCCGAAGAGGAAGCCCCGAAGCAATATAAGAGGTTGCGGTCAACTATTAGCAGGCCCGCAATCCCGATCACAACGAAAGAAGTCACAATCGGGGAGAAACCAGCCCCGTCCTCGTCTAACCCCGAGTCTATTCGCGGGGCTATCCAGGAGATGGTAGTCTCTGTTTTTAAGGTCTGGGGACCGAAAAGAGTCCCCCCTTCATGGAAGCATGCCGCCCTCGAAGAATACCGACTCTTGAGGAAAAAAAACCTGCCCGGTATTGATGGCGCGCTGCCCAGCTTGGTGTCAGCATATCTGGAGTCCTAAGCTGTGGTAAATTAGTTTCAGCTCATGCTGCCCCGATCAGGTATATGTTCTTAATCCCATTTGGCTCTTGCAGGCACATAGAAGGGCTTTAGACCTTGCTTCCGCCGTCCAGCTCAGCCGAAGCATCTCCTCGGCGTCTGAAGAGCTTGAAAGTCAACTTACCTTAGCTCAGCGAAAAGTTGAGATCCAACAGACAGAGCTGGAAGTGGTTAGAGCCGATCGGGACCGCTTGAACGGAGAGCTGCTTGGAGCGGATACTGAGTTATCCTTAGCTGCTTCTAAGGCTGGAGAAGCCCAGGCAGCAGCAAACTCCGCCACGGCCCGAGTTTTGGAGTTGGAACGTCATATACAAGAGATATCTGACGAAAGCAACAGACTTCTCCTGCAGTCCCAGGAGGAAAAGAATGCCTTGAAGGAAGAGTGGGAAGCACTTATAGAAGACTTGGTTAGGGTCCAAGGATCAACTGAGGGCGCGGTTCGGGAAGCCCTGTTGGGTTTTGCCAGATCGCCCCTAATGTTTGCCTTAGCGGCAAACGTTTATGGACCGAACATCTCCCATTACATGGACGATATGAAGGACCAAATAGCCAACAAGTTTGGTCTGGATCCCGAAGATGATCGTTGGGAGACGCTTGACCCTTTAACCAAGGATGGAAACTTAAGTGAGATCCCCGAACTAGATGAGCCCCCGTTGGAGAATGATCCCAACGATCTCCTCTTTGACCTGATGGAGAGATCGGTCAACGAAATAGTTGAGGAAAGGGGAAAAAAAGTAGAGGATCTCAAGGCATGGATTGCAGAGAAGTCCGGCGCAGCAGATAAAGAAGAATGACAAATAGATTAGGATTTAATTTCCCAGTCCTTTCCTTTCTGCATTTGTAAACTCCATTTTGAATGAGATTTCATCTTTTTGCAAAATATGCATTTGTTAACTCCAAGTATAAGGTCGGGGCTTAAGCCAAATCTGGACCGAACGGTCTAACAAATTAACTTTGAATTCTGTTCAGTTTAGTAAGTTAGGGAATCCCAACTATACCAAGAGATCACACTCGAATCCGTCCAATAAAATATCATGACTTTGGCGGCGTTGCCATGGTTCTCCATGAGTCCCATGACAAATTTTTAGCCGAAGCCCCGGTTCTTAAAATAGTCCCGTGGCGGGCTTTGGCTTGCCATTTGACAGGTTAACTCTGTCCTGGTATCTTGCTTAAGGACTAAGCATAATGGTGCAAGGGCTACCTCTAGTTGATGAGTGCCGTTTGAAGGGGAAATTGAGTTCGTAGTAAGTTCTGGGAGTATGCGATTCATCTAAGTACTCAGCAAGCGTGGAAGCAACTAACTCGTCAGAGCGGTCACACTACTTGGGAGCCTTATGGATGATGGCTACAGTCAACAGTCCAAACTCGTCCAGAAAATCCAACTCCAAGATCGGTCACTCACCTAGCTAGATATAATTTGTATTGCATCCATTGTAACTTATTAATGCATAAGAAACGTTTTAAAGTTCAGAGTTACCAAATATGTCAAATTCTTTATATAAAATAACGTCTTAAGTTCATAACATTCCAAGTTCGGGGGATCTCACCTCTATCCAGATTTTCTAGCTTATAAGCCCCAGCACCCAAGTTCTTCATGACCTGATAGGGACGTTCCCAATTTTTGTCCAGCTTCCCAACATTTCTCTGAACTTTTACATTACTGATAACGATGTCGCCTTCCGAGAATTCCCTGGGCACAACTCTTTTGTTATGAGCTCGCTCCATTGTTCTTTGATAGGCACACATGCGCGCATAAATGGCGTTTCTTTTCTCTTCTATTATCTCATAATCCATGGATGTTCGTTCATTATTCAGATGCTCGTCATACTGGGTTATCCGATGTGACCTTATGGCTACCTCCATTGGACTGACCGCTTCGGACCTATACACCACAGAGAATGAAGATTCCTGGGTCATTAAACGGGGAGTAGTGCGGTAAGCCCATAGCACCTCGTAGATGTGATCAGGCCACTTTCCCCCCAAATCTTCCAACTTAGTTTTTAATCCATTTAGGATAACTTTGTTGGAGACCTCCATTAATCCTTTGGTCTGGGGATAAACCACTGATGAGAAGTGTTGATCGATACCCAATTTGACACAAAGATCCCGAACGACTTTTCCGCGGAATTGAAGTCCATTATCAGATACAAAAGCTCGAGGTACTCCAAAGCGGCTTATGATGTTCCTCCATAGGTAGTGTTTCACCACCTTTTCGGAAATAACGGCCAACGCTTCAGCCTCGATCTACTTTGTATAATATTCAACCGCCACTATGCAAAACTTCCGCTGCTTGATCGATCGAGGAAACGGTCCCAAGATATCAATCCCCCATCTGTCAAATGGACAAGAAAGTGGGGTCATCGACAAAGATGCCCCTAGCAATTGGGGAACTGGAGAATGGTATTGGCAAGCAGCGCAGTGTCTTGTGTACTTCTTAGCATCCTCAAGGAGCGTTGGCCAGAAATAGCCGGCTCTGACGACGCGATGATATAGCGATCGGGCCTCAGAATGTATCCCGCACATCCCCTCTTGAACATAAATCATGACGGCCTCAGCCACTAAAGGGGATAAACATCGCAGGAGCGGTCCCTCAAAGCTTTTCTTGAATAGGTGCCCGTCATTCAACACATATCGCGTCGCCTGTGTTTCAATTTTCCTGGCCTCTAATGCGTTTTCCGGTAGATGGTCGTTGGTCAGATACTTGACAAAAGGGGTCATCCACGTGGTATCTTTTGGGGAGTCAACGGCGTTAATCTTTAAGTCTTGGAGTTCATAGCATAAAGCTCCCACCTCCTCAAACGACTGTTCGATTACAGAAATTTCGACCGAAGGTCGATCCTGAATATGGACCAATACTGTGCCTGGTCCAACGTCTGGTAGGCCTACAGCCAATCTGGCTAACGCATCGGCCACCTTGTTTTGTTCTCTAGGCACGTGGTCAAGTGAGAACTCACAAAACTTCATTGCCATCTCCAAGACCTTCGCATGATATTGGTTCATGGTTGGCTCATGTCTTTCGAATCGTCCTGCGAATTGCTCCACCACCAATTTGGAGTCCGAGAACATTCGCACTTTAGCAACTCCCATCTATTGCGCTAAGGTCATCCCCGACAAAACGGCCTCGTATTCCACCACGTTATTCGTTCCAGAAAACAAGAACTTGACCGCGGAATGGATAACGTCGCCTAGAAGTGTAGTAAGGGTGATGCCCGCTCCCTTTCCCCCGAAGGTTGATCCATCAACATAAATGACCCACCGGTCATCCTCTTGGTTCAGAAATATGAGCGATCGGGTCATCTCCTCCACGAAATCCGCGAGGACTTGAGCTTTGATCGCCCTTCGGGGAACGAATTCCAGATACATGGAGCTGATCTTGATCTTCCACTTGGCCAACCTCTCATTAGAATCCGCCTGACTCAAAACCGCCTTCAAAGGCTGATCAGTATACACATAAACCTTGCGGCCTTCGAAATAGTGTATAAGCTTTGATATAGCTTTTTGCAAGGCCAACATGAATTTCTCTAAGGTTGTGTATCTGGTTTCGGCTGGTACCAGGGAATGACTTACGTAGTAAACGGGTCGGTGAATATCATCCCCAATGGTCACCAGGGATGTGCTGACTGCGGCTTCTGACACGGCCAAATATAACCCTAAGGGTTCGTGGCACGTTGGGCACACCATGACAGGACGAGTGCTCAAATAAGTCTTCAAGTCGGAAAATGCCTGATTGCACTCTACGGTCCAGCCAAGATGGTGAGCTTTTCTCAATGTCCAGAAAAAAGGTAGAGCCCGGTCCGTGGACCTAGAAATAAACCTGCTCATCGCCGCCAATCGGCCAGTCAGCCTTTGAAATTCTCGCTTGTTTCTCGGAGGTTGCATATCAATAATAGCCTGGACTTTCTCCGGATTAACCTCGATGTCTTTCTCAGAAACGTAATATCCAAGGAATTTTTCACTTCGAATCCCGAAGCAACATTTGTTTGGATTTAGTTTGAGTTTATATTTATGGCATACTTCGAAATAGCGAGACAAGTAAAGAATGTGTTCTTCATCATTCATGGACTTGACAATCATATCATCGGCATACACTTCCATAATATGGCCTATCAACTCCCTAAAGATCTTGTTGACCAGCCTTTGGTATGTTGCTCCAGCGTTCTTTAAGCCAAAAGGCATAACTTCATAACAGTAAACGCCGTCTTCTGTCATGAATGATGACTTTATTTTATCTTCCTTAGCAAGGAAGATCTGATGGTACCCGTAGTAAGCGTCCATGGTACTCATCATGGTGCTATCCGCCACAACATCCACCAATCGGTAAATATGCGGCAGTGGGAAAGGGTCCGACTCACAGCTCTTGTTGACGTCGGTAAAATCCACACACATCATGCACTTCCCATCTGCCTTGGAGACCACCACTGGGTTTGCGACCCACTCAGTGTAGTGAATCTCCCAGATGAAACCCGACCGCAGCAACTTGTTCACCTCTACCCGGATGATCTCAATCTTCTCAGGAGAATAGCGTCTCATCTTTTGCCTTATAGGCTTGGTTCCAGGCTCAGTGTTGATCTGATGCTCACTTTCGGATCGGTCAATTCCTTGAACATCGTCCGGGGTCTAAGCGAAGATGTCACATTGCTTCTCAACAAGCGGACCAGCTCTTCTTCGAAAGTCGGGGCCAGATGTGCCCCGATGCAAGTAGTCTTGGTTGAGTCACCCTCAACCAAGTTGATAACCTTGAACCCGACGGGTTCCATAGCTTGCCTCGGGTGCGGGGGCTCTTCGAGCAAATCCATCCGAGCTTTCTTGATGGGTGCCAAGGTTCGGCACAAACTCATGTAGCACTGTCTTGCTACTTTCTGGATCCCCTTAATAGAAATCACTCCATGAGTGGAGGGGAACTTTGAGCATCATATGGTACGTGGAAGGGACCGCCTCAAACTTACTGAGGCTTGTCCGTCCAATGATAGCGTTGTAAGCCAGATCGACTTCAACGACTATGAACTCCAAGGTCTCCGATCGGTCCCTGCCCGGTTCCCCTAGTGTGATTGGGAAAAGAATTTTCCCGCACAGGATAACACTTCTCTGGTCGAACGACCAGAGGGTTATATTGGCAATAGGGATATCGTGGGCCGTGGCTCCTAGCATCTCCGCCACATCACGCTTTATCAGGTTGCATGAAGCCCCGGTATCCACCAGAATCCTATGGACCCGTCGATCGGCGATAACTCCAATGATGATAAGAGGATCATCACACGGATCGGTAACCCCTTCTCGATCGGCTATGGTAAAAATGATATCGCCCTCAAAGGTCGAGGACCGCTCAACCGATTCGTACTTGACAAGCGCCACAGATTCAGAGCTTTCGGGAAACTCCTCACGCGCTGCTCTTTTTCGGTCCCTGACCGACTCATTAATCCTTATTCCGTCGGAGATAACATAAATATCTCCGGCGACCTCACTCTCTCTGGGCACCTCCTCATCTGGGGGAGGTTGGGTGCCCACTTCGGTCGGTGGGTTAGCTGGCTGCTCCCTCATGTCTCCGACATTTCGCGGGGCCCTGCCGCCGCAGCCCCGCCATCTCCTCCTTCGGCCATGGCCACGGTTCTTTTGACCGTGCTGGTCTCTATCCTATTCAGGTTGGAGAGATCTTCGGTCTCCCGCCCGGTCGTTGTAATGTCGGGGTTGACCCCGAATGCCTCTGCCCCTTAGCCTGTGAGGCTCGTCACCTTGATGGCTCGCTCGGGGAATGTCAGCCCGCTTGCCCCTTCGATCGTCATGATCGGGCTTTTCCTTGTTCATTGCCGCTACTGTCTCTCGCAGTAGCGGGCATTTCAACGTCGGGTGATCGCGGTTGTGATGCAACTCGCAATAGACCCGATTGTCCTCCTTCGTAGGAACGATCTTTTCAGCCACAGCCGCAACTTCCCGCGGCTGTCTCTTACGGTAAGATACCCTATGGTCACCTGCGGGATCAGAATTCCCTCCAGGATTTTGATATCCCGCTCCCAGCGCTTCATCCACCTTGATGTACTTGTTGATTTTTTGAAGGAGCTTCCCCAAGGTGGGTGGTGGGCTCTTCACAAGGCTGGCCGAATGGCCACATGGTCCCAAGACCTTCTGCAAGATATCGATTTTGTCTCGGAGGTCCAACTTGATACCCCGGGCAGTTCGATTGAACCTCTATATAAAAGAACGAAGACTCATTTTCGCCGGGATATACTTCATGTCATATAGTTCCTGCCTGCTACGAGGCGGTCCTACATTCGGAGCGAACTGCTCCGAGAAAGCCAGGATGAACCCGCCATACGACTGTATGGATCGGGCCGGCAAGTTCTTAAACCTGGTCCGGGCATCATCCTGCAACCCTGCCGCGAAGATGCGGCACTTCAATGAGTCAGAGGCCCGAACGGTCCCCATCCTTAGCTCGAAATCCGTGACGTGATCAATCGGATCACCGTCGCCTCGGAATACTGGTAACCCTTCGGGGTTACGATAGTATCGATCGGGGACTGCCGCCCAGATCTCTTCGAAAACGGGAGCATCAAATCTCCCAGCGCGGCGGGGACGCCTCCAAATTGTTGGGATGACGCCTGGGCCACATGCAGATTGTGCCACCAGTCATCATCATTGCTCCGCCTGATCGGGGCATCCATGGCCCGATCAAAGAGTCCAGGATTGCGCCACAGATTATGATCGCAATCCCTTTGCGTTCGCAGGGTTTCCAACTCCCTGGTAAGCTCATCGATGCGCCTCTGCATCTGTTCCTGGTCCATCCCAGGAACGGGAGTTGGAGTTCAAATTGGAGGAGGCGGAGTAGATTGGTATCTCGGCCTCCTCATTGTTATTCGGATCCTGATAATCTCCTCTTCATCGGAGTTCGGCACTTCTGGGTCGCTTTCGTACCCTCTGTTGGCTGGAACAGGGATTGTGATAGCCGGTGGTTCTGTTCCACTCCTCTCCGACGTAACTTCCAATATAGCTTTCCTAACAACAACTTCCATGTCCTGTAGAGAGAACGTTGAAGCTGGAATACTGCTGGGACGCGTATCATTATCGTTCGTCGAAGTTCCAGTCGCCATGCCTTTGATTATCCTATCACAGGTAAAGACCTCAAATGGGGATTAGAGACTCGTCCCCACAGACGGCGCCAAACTGTTGTGGTTCGAAAACCGGGGGTGTCAACAGTCGACCGGTTCGTTGCAGGACGAACTCGGCTATAATTTGTTTGATGTGTGGAGAACGATTATAAATCAAGGATGAAAGAACACATCGATTTTAGAGTGGAAAATCTCAAAAGCGAGGAAAAACCACTTGACTAAGGGCTAAAGGAAGCACTCTTAGCCGGTTCAATAATCAAGTTTATGATCACAAAAGTCATATTTGATCTTTAGACAACAAAGAGGAAGAGAAGTATCGAAAATAAATCGACAATAAATTCTCTCTGTGAAAGCTCCAAGGAAAATCTGAAGGTCCTTTTCTCACGCTCTAAGTGTCCTTTTTATACTCCCACTGTGCTGTATACAGCAGGGTGTCGTTTTGTGCATGTCCTTTGCGGCTAGCTCGGCTATTATCAGGCGGAACAGGCTCCGGAAACGGCTTCATAGAGCTGCATGGCGCTAGACCTTTCGGCGCTACTAGCCGGCTATTCCCTGGCCACTAGAGGCTCGTACGACCTCGCCGGACCAAGCCTCTGACAAGGCTGTCGAGGATTGTCGTTGCATGAGAGGAATATGGATGGTCCGAAGCAGGGCCTGTAATATGTGGGCCGATCGACCTTGCGCGTGCTATACGCTGGGCCCTACATATCGGGACCGATCGCTAGGGACGATCGATCGGGCCACAGGGTTTGGATGGGTCATTCACTCATGTAGGCTGGATCTGGCCTCCAAGTTTGGCTTACGTTGTATGGGCTCTTCTGATCAAGCTTGGCCTTGATCATGTTCGAGGCACCGGGTTCCGGGGATCTCATCAAATACTATACTCATATTTATAGATTACACAATACATTTGTATTTGTTAATATTTTCATATCAATCTAGAATTTCGTATCATTGAGAGATAAGAGCGGTACGATCGGTATACCGTTCGTTACCAAATTTTATTTTATATTATTTTTTGAAATATAATTAGTTTTTAGAGTCAAATCGGAAAAAACTGGAAATCAATCATATTACCCGATATGAAACGGTAAAAAAAAATACCGATCAATTCAATTATTTAACGTATCGGACGGTATAACAAAGGTACACCGTTCAATATAGAAACATTGGTATTTGTACAACATGTATAAAATTCACCATCAACCGTAATTATATTCGTAAATAATGAATATTACACCATAAACTCAAATCGTATTCATAAAAAAATATCATTGAATCTCCTATCATATTTAGTATTATAGTCTTTTTATTAAATTATTAAAAATATGATTTTTAATATTTTAATTGATTTCCTTTAAATTGAATTTTTAATATACTATATAGCTGTGATCCATTGCTATAAACATAACAACATTTATAACAGGTGTTAATAATATAAAAATTTAAATTGTCATTCTAATTTAAAAGTAGTTAGATTTTGACATTATTACTATCCCTAAGTCTCTACAAAACATTACGGTGAGAATCGTATATATGTTTCCCGACAAGACATCTTTGCCTTAGCTCAAGCTGTAACCCATGTTTTCATATCGGTCGGTATGGCGAAAACCTGGCGGCACATGTATTTCGACCGGTACCAGGTTTTCAGGTCGGAACCCGGATTTTTTGGATCGACCCGGAAAAAAAAAATTTCCGATATATCGATCGTATCTGTCCGAACCGAAATGGTACGTCGAATCAATATGAAAATATTGGTTGTAACCCTATCTCAAAATTAATTTAATATTTCAAAAAAACAAATAAATATTCTTTTATAATTATATTCTTAGCTATACTTACAATTAAAATAATTTTATTTTAATTAATTATTATAAAACAAATTATAAACTTAAAAACTTTGTTTCATGAAAATATAAATACAATAAGTATGAGAAATAAATTATGTCAAATAAATTATTCAAAAGTAATAAAATACAATCATATGTCATTAAAATACATCCATATATGTTCTATTAAATCAGTTTTAAAACGACGATGAATTTGTATCTCTCTCAAACCCACGTGAATCTTATAAGGAGAAAATATTAATCCCATAAAATTGATTTTAGTTGTTCCAATCTTCGGTAATCATGTGAAAACACAAAATTTTGTTATTGAAACCTGAAATTCAAGAAAAAAATCCATAGGCACCAAACTCAATAATAGAATTTACTAATAAAAATAGCAGTAGTGCTACATGTTTTTAGCAACATTTTCTCAATTAATTACATAGGTTCCAGCTTTTTCACTCTATTTAGTTTATCCTTCTTGTGAACTTCCTATCTATTTTATAGGATGAGTCGATAATATTTATTATCAAGATCTTTCTAGCTCAAAAAGAAAACCTTTACCACACACAAGTCTTGACGGTGCCGTTTTAAGTAGGTGCAACACTATCTTGACGAATGTCGACCAGTGTCCCATTGTCGCTCGCACAAAACCATCCTTCGTCAAATAAGGGATGACTTACTTATCGATCGTCCAACCCAATAACTCAACAATAACCCGATATTGTTGAGTTACTGAGGACCATAACGATGCCAATCTTCGCAATGCTGCCAAGTAGCACTTGGTGATCACCACATATAATTTGTTTACAGAAACAAATACAATGATCTCGTCGACTGACCAATTTGTAACACGACTCGTACAATACTCTCCTCTATTTCAGAATTCCAAAATTCGAAAGCTTCAACTTTCCTCTCAAAGCGACGGTGTCAACGATTAAACTCATGATCGAAGGTGAGGAGGTCGTTATTCACATTGATCACCTCAAATCCCTTCCGACGATCATGACACACTTTCCAACCGAAGACAATCGTTTTAATTGGAAAATGATATATGTTGAAGAAAACACTTGTTCTAAAGATAAATACAATGATATTTGTTAATCTTAAGATATCACACGACAAAATTTATATTATTGAACTTTAAATTTATTTATATTTATGATAATCCATACACTTTTTGTATTATAAATTCTACACCTAAATCTATGTATCCCCTATCCCATACATATCCTCATCAGATATTCAAATAGTTTGATTAGATTGGCATGGGCCTTGTGTAGGATAGTATAGATGAATGGTGTAGCCCAAGGCCCATACACAGCAACGGCATTGGCAGAGGAACACGTGCTATTCGTGAGCGAGTCGGAACTCGTAAATTGAATCTTTGCAGGAGAATTTCTAAAATACACATAATTCAAGTTCCAAATTACCAAACTAATCATCATTTTAAAACTATTACACAATTAAACATCTTTCATTATTTTATCGATATATCTATCAATTGTTTATATATTAAATATATTATTAAAAAATAAAAAGTCTAGGGAGTTAAATGCAATTTTTCAAAATATTATAAAAGTAAACTTATTGTGAAGCTACCAAGACCCGACTCGATTACGTCGATATGAATCCGGTTAATCGTGTTTATGTATGTATTAGATCGAGAAATTAAAACCCAATATATTTTCATCAGAAATATGTAGAATGTAAAATCTTATTTTATTTTGCTCCATTAATATAAAGTAAGACAAGATTATCAATGTTTAACCAAAGAACAATATATCATTCTATCTAAAATCTTAATCCAAATATTAAATAGACCTGATGTATGTGAGTACACGTTTGACTTTATAGTAGTGCAACTAAATAAAAAAATTATTGTATTTTATATCTAGTTTAATATGAAGATATAGGGATTGTTTGGTTTCACGGTGGCCGGTGCGGTGTGGTCACTGCACCGTGATTTTATTTTACACAATCAAATAGTCTGGGTAATTGCGGTGATTGTACGGAATTTTTGGAGGTCATGTGGTCACACTTTGATACGTATGGCCAATACATCGTGATTTGGTAAATTTCAAAATTACCCTTCAAAGTTCAATTAATTAATTTAAAACCAAACCAAAGTTGTGGTTCTAGATTTTTAGGTCTCTTCTTGCAAGATACGTATTCAATTGTATGGATTTCTTTTCGGTTTTTCTTCCGATTTTTTCTTTTTGGTTTTTCTTATGATTGTTTATTTTTGTTGAAAATTTCAGAGTTCGGTTGTTTATTATTTGGCTTATATTGATATATAATAAATATATTAATATAAATATTAAAATAGACATTTTATTAAAATCACGATACAATCACTGTAGTTTTTGCAAACAATTTTCTAAATCCCGATCATAATTATCACAATCATCTCAACGCACGTGATGAGAACTCTAGGACCAGACACCCTGCAATGGATGAGGTCCAGTAACGATTGGGTCAATCCATATGGTGGAAGCGAACTTGTGCAGCCCATTAGTATACTTAAGATAAAATGGCCCGATGTTCTGTGAGAGGACCGAAGATAACCTTGGCGAAATAAAACGTTTTCTGACAACTGGTACCGTGGTTCGGTCCAAACAGTTACAAACCCACGTTTTCCACGCTTCGGGCCTTCACATGTTTACCACGCCTGGGGCCTGATCACGTAGACCACGCCTCGGTCCCGGCCTTGTTTTACATCGCGCGACAACAACCTCTAACAAACCTGTCAGAGGCAGTTACAGAGCGTGAATTACACACGCCATTAACTCTATAAATACATAGCACAACGACGGAAATAGCAGGACTCTTTGGACGCATAAGAACAGGTCGTTACCCTGCTGAAGTTCTTACTGCTTTCTTATTCCCTGTCATTTTCTTCAGACCTCTGCTGTAATCTGTAATGGATTGTTTGATTTGTGAACATGCTAAGCGCTTAATTCGCTCTTAGTCAAGTGGTTTTCTCCCCAATTCATGGGGTTTCTACTATAAATCGCTTTGCCTCATTGTTATTTCCAGTTTCTTAATCGTTTTCCCATCAAAAACAAATCAAAACCGAGTTCGTTTGCTGACGAACCGGATGTCTGTTGGTACCCCATAAAAATAGACCATAACAGTTTGGCACCATCCGTGGGGACGATTCTCTAATCCCATTTGAGTGTTCTACCAGGGATAAGATAATCAAAGGTATGGCGATTGGAACTTCGACGAATGACAGTGACGTGCTTCCCGACAGTCTTCCAGCACCCACATTCACTTTACAAGATGTGGAAGCTGTCGCCAGGAAGGTGGTACTGGAAATTACGTTGGAGAGAAGTGGAACAGAACCACCGGCTGTTTCAAGCTCTATTCCCAGAAGCAGAGGGTACGAGAGTGACCCTGACGAGCGCAGCACTGATGATGAAGAAATCATCAGGCGCGGTATAACAACGAGGAGGCCGAGATATCGATCCACTCCTCCTCCCCCGGCCAGGGCTCTAACTCCCGCTCCTAGAAATGACCAGAAGCAGATGCAGCGACGAATTGATGAGCTCACCAAGGAGTTGGAGAGCATGCGTGCGCTGAAGAATTGCAAACGTAATCTGGGATGCAATGCTGGTTTATTCAATAGGGCCATGGAGTCCCCAATCAGGCGAAATAAGGATGATGAGTGGTGGCAGAATCTATATGCGGTCCAGTCATCATCCCAACAATCTAAAGGTGTGTCAGCCGTCTTGGGAGATTTGACGCTCCCCTTCTCCGAAGAGATCTGGGCAGCATTCCAGATCGGCATTATCGCAACCCCGAGGGGTAACCGACATTTCGCGGTGACGGTGATCCGATCGATCACGTCGCCGATTTTGAATTACGCATGTGATGCGATCCCCGGAACCCGATACCCCGGACAGGGTCAGTACCAAGCTTGGCCAGAGGAGCCTAAACAACGTAAGCCGAATTTGGAGGCCCAGATCCTGCCCACGTGAGTGAATGGCCCATCCAGATCTCGTGGCCCGATCGTTTATAGCGATCGGTCCCGATGTGTACGGCCCAGCTTCTCGCACGCGACCAGACCGATCGGTGCACATATTACAGGCGCTGCATCGGGCTATTCCTACTCTTCCCATGCAACGACAATCCTCGACAACCGTGTTAGAAGCGTGATCCGGCAAAGGCGTACGAGCCTCCAGTGGCCAGAGAATAGCCTGCTAATAACGCCGAAAGGTCTAGCGCCATGCAGCTCTGTGAAGCCATTTCTGGCGGCTGTTCCGCCTGACATTAGCCAACCTAGCCGCAAAGGACAGGCACAAAACGACACCCTACTGTATACAGCACAGTGGGAGTATAAAAAGGACACTTAGAGCATGAGAAAAAGGACCTTCTGATTTTCCTTGGAGCTTTCGCATAGAGAAGTCTTTGTCGATTTATTTTCGATTCTTCTCCTTCTCTATGTTGTCTAAAGAACAAGCATGACTTGTATGATCATTAATTTGCTTATTGAACCGACTAAGGTCACTTTCTTTAGCCCTTAGTCAAGTGATTTTTTCCTCGTCTTCGAGGTTTTCTACTCTAAAATCCCTGCGTCTTTTGATATTTGGTTTATAATCGTTCTCCACACATCAAATAAATTATAACCGAGTTCGTCTTGCAACTAACCGGTCGACTGTTGACACCCCCGGTTTTCGAACCACAACAGTTTGGTGCCGTCTGTGGGGACGGGATTCTAATCCCCATTTGAGGTCTTTACCTGGGATAGGATAATAAAAGACATGGCGACTGGAACTTCGACGAACGATAGTGATACGCTTCCCAGTAGTATTCTAGCTTCAACGTTCTCTTTACAGGACCTGTAAGCTGTTCTTAGGAAAGTTATATTGGAAGTTACGTCGGAGAGGAGTGGAACAGAACCAACGGCTATCACAAGCCCTGTTCCAGCTAACAGAGGGTATGAAAGCGACCCAGAAGCGCCGAGCTCCGATGAAGAGGAGATTATCAGGCGCAGAGTAACAATGAGGAGGTCAAGATACCAATCTACTCCGCCTCCTCCAATTAGAACTCCAACTCCCCTTCCTGGGACGGACCAGGAACAGATGCAGAGGCGCATTGATGAGCTTACGAGGGAGTTGGAAACCCTGCGAACGCAGAAGGATTGCGATCCTAATCTAGGGCGCAATCCTGGACTCATTGATCGGGGCATGGATGCCCCGATCAGGCGGAGCAAGGATGATAACTGGTGGCACAATCTGCATGTGGCCCAGGAGTCATCCCAACAATCTGGAGGCGTCTCCGCCGCGCTGGAAGATTTGTTGCTCCCATTTTCTGAAGAGATTTGGGCGGCAGTCCCCGATCGATACTACCGTAACCCCGAAGGGTTACCAATATTCAGAGGCGACGGTGATCCGATTGATCACGTTGCAGATTTCTAGCTGAGGATGGGGACCGTTCGGGCCTCTGACTCATTGATGTGCCGCATCTTCGCGGCAGGGTTGCAAGGCGATGCCCGGACCTGGTTCCAGAACTTGCCGGCCCGATTCATACAGTCGTATGGCGGATTTATCCTGGCTTTCTCGGAGCAGTTCGCTCCAAATGTAGGACCGCCTCGTAGCAGGCAGGAACTCTATGACATGATATTTATCCCGGCGAAGATGAGTCTCCGTTCTTTTATGGAGAAGTTCAATCGAACTGCTCGGGGTATCAAGCTGGAGCTCCGAGACAAAATCAATATCTTGCAGCAAGTCTTGGGACCTTGTGGCCTTTTGGCCAGCCTTGTGAAGAGCCCACCATCCACGTTGGGGAAGCTCCTTCAGAAAATCAACAAATACATCAAGGTGGATGAAGCGTTGGGAGCGGGATATCGAAAGCCTGGCGGGAATTCTGATTCCGCAGGTGACCATCGGGTATCTTACCCTAAGAGACAGCCGCGGGAAGTTGCGGTTGTGGGTGAAAAGATCGTTCCTCCGAAGAAGGAGGACAATCGAGTCTATTGCAAGTTGCATCACACCCACGATCACCCGACTTTGAAATGCCCGCTACTGTGAGAGACAGTAGCGGCAACGAACAAGGAAAAGCCCGATCATGACGATCGAAGGGGCAAGCGGGATGACTCTCCCCGAACGGGCCATCAAGGTGACGATCGTCACAGGCCAAGGAGAACATTACAACGACCGGGCGGGACACCGAAGATCTCCCCAGCCCGAACAGGATAGAGGCCAGCACGGTCGAGAGAACCGTGGCCAGGGGCCGAATGAGAAAGAGGTGGTGCCCAGAGGTAGCCAGGGCCGAAGGAGAAGATGTATCCTGGCCGAAGGAGACTGGATAGAGGCCAGGGTTGAGAGAACCGTGGCCATGGCCGAAGGAGAGAAAGAGCTGACACCCAACCTCCCCCAAATGAGGAGGTGCCCAGAAAAAGAGAGGTCGCCGGAGATAACATTCGCCGGAGATATTTATGTTATCTCCGGCGGAATAAGGATTAATGAGTCGGTCAGGGACCAAAAAAGAGCAGCGCGTGAGGAGTTTCCCTAAAGCTTTGAATCTGTGGCATTGGTCTAGTACGAATCAGCTGAGCGGTCCTCGACCTTTGAGGGCGATATCATTTTTACTGCAGCCGATTGAGAAGGGGTTACCGATCAATGTGATGATGCTCTTATCATCACTGGAATTATCACCGATCGACGGATCCATAGGATTCTGGTGGAAACCGGGGCTTCATGCAACCTGATAAAGCGTTAAGTGGCGAAGATGCTAGGAGCCGCGGCCCATGATCTTCCTATTGCCAATATAACCCTCTGGTCGTTCGACCAGAGAAGTGTTATCCCGTGCGGGAAAATTCTTTTCCGAGTCACACTAGGAGAACCGGGCAGGGACTGATCGGAGACCCTGGAGTTCATAGTCGTTGAAGTCGATCTGGCTTACAACGCTATCATTGGACGGACCGGCCTCAATAAGTTTGAGGCGGTCCCTTCTACATACCATATGATGCTGAAATTCCCCTCCACTCATGGAGTGATTTCTGTTATGGGGAACCAGAAAATAGCAAAACAGTGCTACATGAGCTCGTGACGATCCTTGGCACCCATCAAGAAAGCTCGAGTGGATTTGCTCAAAGAGCCCCCGCACCCGAGGCAAGCTATGGAACCCGTCGGGTTCAAGCTTATCATCTTGGTTGAGGATGACTCAACCAAGTCTACTCGCATCGAGGCACATCTGGCCCCGACCTTCGAAGAAGAGCTGGTCCACTTACTGAGAAGCAATGTGGACATCTTCGCTTGGAGCCCGGACGATGTTCCAGGGATTGATCGATCCGAAAGTGAGCATCGGATCAACACTGAGCCTGGAACCAAGCCTATAAGGCAAAAGAGGAGACACTATTCTCCTGAGAAGATTGAGATCATCCGAGTAGAGGTGAATAGGTTGCTGTGGTCGGGTTTCATCAGGGAGATTCACTACACTGAGTGGGTTGCAAACCCAGTGGTGGTCACCAAGACATATGGGAAGTGGAGGATGTGCGTGGATTTTAACGACGTCAACAAGAGCTGTGAGTCGGACCCTTTCCCACTGCCGCATATTGACCGATTAGTGGATGCTGTGGCGGGCAGCACCATGATGAGTACCATGGACGCTTACTCCGGGTACCATCAGATATTTCTTGCTAAGGAAGATCAAAAGAAGTCATCGTTCATGACAGAAGACGGCGTTTACTGCTATGAAGTTATGCATTTTGACTTAAAAAACGCCGGAGCAACATACCAAAGGCTGGTCAACAAGATCTTTAGGGAGTTGATAGGCCATATTATGGAAATGTATGTTGATGATATGATTGTCAAGTCCATGAATGATGAAGATCACATTCCTTACTTGTCTCGCTGTTTCGAAGTATGCCGTAAATATAAACTCAAACTAAATCCAAACAAGTGTTGCTTCGGGATTCGAAGTGGCAAATTCCTTGGATATTACATTTCTGAGAAAGGCATTGAGGTTAATCCGGAGAAAGTTCAGGCTATTATTGATATGCAACTTCCGAGAAACAAGCGAGAAATTCAAAGATTGACTGGCCGAATGGCAGCGCTGAGCAGGTTTATCTCTAAGTCCACGGACCGGGCTCTCCCCTTTTTCAGGACAATGAGGAAAGCTAGCCATCTTGGCTGGACCGAAGAGTGTGATCGGGCATTTTCCGACTTAAAGACTTATATGAGCACTCCTCCTGTCATGGTGAGCCCAACGTGCCATGAACCCTTAGGGTTATATTTGGCTGTGTCAGAAGCCGCAGTCAACGCATCCTTGGTGACCATTGGAGATGATATCCACCGACATGTTTACTACGTAAGCCATTCCCTGGTACCAGCCGAAACCAGATACACAACCTTAGATAAATTCATGTTGGCCTTGCATAAAGCTATATCAAAGCTTAAGCACTATTTCGAAGGCTGTAAGGTTTATGTGTATACTGATCAGCTTTTGAAGGCGGTTTTGAGTCAAGCGGATTCTAATGAAAGGTTGGCCAAGTGGAAGATCAAAATCAGCTCCATGAATCTGGAATTCGTTCCCCGAATGGCCATCAAAGCTCAAGTCCTCGCGGATTTCGTGGTCGAGATGACCCGATCGCTCATATTTCTGAACCAAGAGGACGACCATTGGGTCATTTATGTTGATGGATCAACCTTCTGGGAAAAGGGAGCGGGCATCACCCTTACTACACTTTAAGGCGACGTTATCCATTCCGCGGTCAAGTTCTTGTTTTCTGGAACGAATAACGTGGTGGAATACGAGGCCGTTTTGTCGGGGATGACCTTAGCTCAAAAGATGGGAGTTGCAAAAGTGCGAATGTTCTCGGACTTCAAATTGGTGGTGGAGCAATTCGCAGGACGATTCGAAACACATGAGCCAACCATGAAGCTATATCATGCAAAGGTCTTGGAGATGGCAAAGAAGTTCCATGAGTTCTCACTTGACCACGTTCGTAGAGAACAAAACAAGGTGGCCGATGCGTTAGCCAGATTGGCTGCAGGCTTACCAGACGTTGGACCAGGCACAGTATCAGTCCATATTCAGGATCGACCTTCAGTCGAAATTTCTGTGACCGAACAGTCGTTTGAGGAGGTGGGAGCTTTATGCCATGAACTCCAAGACTTAAAGATTAACGCCGTTGACTCCCCAGAAGATACAACGTGGATGGCCCCTTTTGTCAAGTATCTGACCAACGTTCATCTACCGGAAAATGCATCAGATGCCAGAAAAATTGAATCCCGGGCGACGCGATATGTGCTGAATGGCGGGCACCTATTCAAGAAAAGCTTTGAGGGACCGCTCCTACGATGCTTATCACCTTTGAGGCTGAGGCCGTCAAGATTTATGTTCATGAGGAGATGTGCGGGATACATTCTGGGGCCCGATCGCTATATCATCGCGTCGTTAGAGCCGGTTGTTTCTCGCCAACGCTCATTGAGGATGCGAAGAGTTCACAAGACGATGCGCTGCTTGCCAACACTATTCTCCAGTTCCCCAATTGCCAGGGGCATCTTTGTCGATGAAACCACTTCCTTGTCCATTTGACAGATGGGGGATTGATATCTTGGGACCGTTTCCTCGATCGGTCCACAACGGAAGTTTTGCATAGTGGCGGTTGAATATTATACAAAATGGATCGAGGCTGAAGCGGTGGCTATTATTTCGGAGAAGGTGGTAAAGCACTTCCTATGGAGGAACATCATAAGCCGCTTTGGAGTACCTCGAGCTTTTGTATCTGATAATGGACTTCAATTCCGCGGAAAAGTCGTTCGGGATCTTTGCGTCAAATTGGGTATCGCTCAACACTTTTCATCAGTGGCTCATCCCCAAACCAACGGATTAACAGAGGTCTCCAACAAAGTTATCCTGAAGGGATTAAAAACTAAATTGGAAGATTTGGGGGGAAAGTTGCACGATCACATCTACGAGGTGCTATGGGCTTACCGCACCACTCCCCGTTCAACGACCCAGGAATCTCCTTTCTCTTGGTATATGGGTCCGAAGTGGTCAGCTTAGTGGAGGTAGCCATAAGATCACCTCGGATAACCAGTATAACGAGCATCTGAATAATGAACAAAGATCCTTGGATTTGGAGATGATTGAAGAAAAAAGAAACGCCATCTATGCACGCATGTGTGCTTATCAAAGAACAATGGAGCGAGCTCACAACAAACGAGTTGTGCCCAGGGAATTCTCAGAAGGCGACCTCGTTCTCAGGAATGTAAGAGTTCAGAGAAATGTTGGGAAGCTGGACAGAAATTGGGAAGGGCCCTCTCGGGTCATGAAGAATCTGGGTGCTGGAGCTTATAAGCTAGAAAATCTAGATGGAGATGAGATCCCTCGAACTTGGAATGTTATGAACTTAAGGTGTTATTTTATATAAAGAATTTGACATATTTGGTAACTCTGAACTTTAAAACGTTTCTTGTGCATGAATAAGTTACAATGGATTCAATACAAATTATTTCTAGCTAGGTGAGTGACCGATCTTGGAGTTAGATTTTCTGGACGAGTTTGGACTGGTGACATTAGCCATCATCCATAAGACTCCCAAGTAGTGTGACCGCTCTGACGAGTTAGTTGCTTCCACGCTTGCTGAGTACTTAGATGAATCGCATACTCCTAGAACTTACTACGAACTCAATTTCTCCCTTCAAACGGGACTCATCACCTAGAGGTAGCCCTTACTCCATTATGCTTAGTCCATGAGCAAGATTCCAGGACAGAGTTAACCTGTCAAATGGCAAGCCAAAGCCCGCCATGTGACTATTTTAAGAACCGGGGCTTCGGCTAAAAATATGTCATATGACTCATGGAGAACAATGGCAACGCCGCCAAAGTCATGATATTTTATTGGACGGATTCAAGTGTGATCTCTTGGTATAGTTGGGATTCCCTAACTTACTAAACTGAACAGGATTCAAAGTTAATTGGTGAAGACCGTTCGGTCCAGATTTATCTTAAACCCCGACCTTATACTTGGAGTTAACAAATGCAGGTTTTGCAAAAAGATGAAATCTTATTCAAAATGGAATTTACAAATGCAGAAAGGAAAGGACTGGGAAATTAAATCCTAGTCTATTTGACCTTATTCCTTTTCTGCTGCGCCAGACTTCTCTGCAATCCATGCCTTGATATCCTCCACTTTCTTTCCCCTTTCCTCAACTATTTCGTTGACCGATCTCTCCATCAGGTCAAAGAGGGGATAGTTGGGATCATTCTCCAATGGGGGCTCATCTAGTTCGGGGATCTCACGGAAGTTTCCATCCTTGGTTAAAGGGTCAAGTGTCTCCCAACGATCATCTTCGGGATCCAGACCAAACTTGCTGACTATTTGGTCCTTCATATTGTCCATGTATTGGGAGACGTTTGGTCCGTAAACGTTTGCCGCTAAGGCAAACATTAGGGGCGATCGGGCAAAACCCAAAAGGGCTTCTCGAACCACACCCTCAGTTGATCCTTGGACCCTAACCAAGTCTTCTTTAAGCGCTTCCCGCTCTTCCTTCAAGGCATTCTTTTCCTCTTGGGACTGCAGAAGAAGTCTCTTGCTTTTGTCAGATATCTCTTGTATCTGACGCTCCAACTCCAAAACTCGGGCCGTGGCGGAGTTTGCTACTGCTTGGGCTTCTCCCGCCTTAGATGCAGCTAAGCATAACTAAGTACCCGCTCCAAGCAACTCTCCGTTCAAGCCGTCCCGATCGGCTCTAACCGCTTCCAGCTCTGTCTGTTTGATCTCAACTTGCCGCTGAGCTAAGGCAAGTTGACTTTCCAGCTCTTCAGACGCCGAGGAGATGCTTTGACTGACCTCGACGGCGGAAGCAAGGTCTAAAGCCCTTCTATGTGCCTGCAAAAGTCATATGGGATTAAGAACGTATGCACGAGCGGGGCAGGATGAGCTGAATACAACTTACCACAGCTTGTGACTCCAAATATGCTGACACCAAGTGAGCAGCGCGCCATCAATACCGGGCAGGTTTTTCTTCCCCAAGAGCCGGTATTATTCGAGGGCGGCATCCTTCCATGAAGGGGGGACTCTTTTCGGTCCCCGGGCCTTAAAAACGGAGACTATCATCTCCTCGATAGCCCCGCGAATAGCCTCGGGGTTAGACGAGGACGGGGCTGGTTTCTCCCCGATTGTGACCCCTTTCGTCGGGATCGGGACTGCGGGCCTGCTCACAGTTGACCGCAACCTCTTATATTACTTCGGGGCCCCACTTGCTCGTTGATGCAGAGACTGAAGGTCTCTGCGCCCTATCTCCTAAACTGGATGAGGGGCGGACATCTTCTACCCACATTGACCCCTGCAGCAATAACCGCACGACGTTAAGATCTAGAGCGGAATTATTCCCGATTCTGTACATGGCAGGAAGGCCTAATGAGCGTATCCTCTTAGAGATAACCTCATCCACCTCGTCCATTGATCGGGGCTCTGGCCTGTGGCTACTAGAGCTCCCCGATGATCGTGAAGGCCCAGCTGCAATGCTGGGCTTGGGTTTTGATGACTGCAGCTGAGCCTCCTTCTTGGCTTTTGAAGCAGCAACTACTGCAGCAAGTCGGTTCCCAGATATTGTATCAGTGGAATCTGCAAAAGTAAAATAATAAGGATCAGGAAATATGAATTAAAGAAAACTAAGTCGTACCCGATCCTTCTGACTCAGAAGAGTCAGAACTGGAGAAGATACCCTTCGGGGCAGGGGCTCCTTTTCTTCCTGCTACCCCGATCTCTAACAGCTTCTTCTCCCGAAGGATGTCAATTCTTTTCAAATGCCGTTCGGGAGTAGGAAGCATTGCCAAGGTGTTAGCAATATCAGGATGGGATGGATTGAACCGACTTCGGTCCAACTTCCCGATGTCTGGGTGTGTTGTTAGGAAGGTATCTTTCAGCAAGTCCTCCCTCGGGATGTCTATCCTGATATAGCAAGATTCTCATTCATGAAGGGAATCTTCCTTGTCTACGATAATACACTCCTTCGTTCGGGTAGCTATATAATATAGCTTGCGACATCCTAACAACCTTCTTCCCCTACGGGATCCCACCAGGAACAGATTGAAAAAATGCTTGAGGGTTGGCTCTAACCTATGTTTGTGGCAATAATAAATAAAAGCGATAATATAAACATAACTGCCCGGAAAAATAGCAAAAGTCGGGCAGTGAATCTCCCGAAGAACGGCCGCGACAAAAGGGTGAAGAGGAAATAGTAAGTCTGATCTTAGGGGGGCATAGCTAACGGGTATGTCGCTAGCCGGAACGTTCATCTCAGCGGGAAGGAAGCACGGAACGTCTTCCTTCCCCCTCCAGATGAGATAATGGGATGGAATATAAAACTTGACCCGAAATGCTTCAAGGTCCATTGTAGTTATATCAGGGTACCTAGACCTACGAGGTGTCATGGATGATTACCTTAGAGTTTGCAAGAAATTTGAAGTTTAGGAACGGTTGAGCAAAATCGCCGGAGGATTTCAAAGCTAGAGCAGTCTGTCGCAAAGTGTGATAATGGTTGCACAAGGCGAAAATCCCGACTTTTATATCACGTATTACTCAATCACAGGGTGACACTTCATCTCTGTAGGCGGCTGCAGTCTGACAGTCTGTCCCCCCTTTGGAATACGGAAATGCGTTAGCTATTGCAGAGCCCAGAATTACGTTTCTACCCTCAACTGCTATGGATTTCAAATTTGAAAATCCACATAATGAAATTTCTAAGTGCAGGATCGATCCCCAAGGATGTCGTTTGTAACGACCTTAATTCGGGCCTAGCAGTTTTGGTGAAACATGCTAAATAAATCGAAACGTTCGAATGTAAATTTAAAACATAGTTCGAAAACATTAAAGTTTAACAACATAATTTAGAGTGTTCTCCAAAGACCGGACTCTATCACCGAACAACCGACGACCTCTTCCCCATGCCCTTCTTATACCTCGTCCGCGTCACCTACAAAATCTGTAAAGCGGTCACAATTTATTAAAGGAAACTTCACACACGCTACACATTATCCTTTCATTTCTTAATTAAACTGTACACCCACGCGTGAATCATTCCTTTTAACCGTTTTCTTATTTTCTTCTTCTTTTACCCTTATCATTCCCCTCATACTTTAACTTTACTGCTGCCGAGTGTAACATGCTCGGTGCATGTCCCGCCCAAGCCAACCGTTAGCTGTTGGATGACTCGACGGGCCATATGCTTCCCATCGCCGGGTGGGTACTTAGGCGCTACCCCTTTTTCCACCCGGATCCGTTCTGCCCTTTTCATACGCGTCTTTCCATCTTTGGAACTTATCGTTCCCTTCATCAGGCATGCCCTTCCTTTGGCGAATCGTGTACTAGGCACGATACCGGGTTCGGTCGGACGGTCCATCCTTCCTCACCCCGAGTCTCATTAACATTTATCTCGTTCATTCGTGTCTTTTTCTTTCTTCTTTATTAACCCAATCCCGTTCCCTAAGTCTGAACATTCCCTTACTATATTGTGTTCACTCCGTTTACCGTTTTTCCTTCGCCCGTTATAGTCCCTTCGTGCTTCCCTGCATTTCGTAACGGGTCTTAGTACTCAATTCCCGATGTTATTATCTTATTGTTAATTATGTGATTACCGTAGACCTTACGTATCCCTTCTCCCTTACGATCCGGCGTTGGAACGCGACGAAAAACACCCGATTCTTAGAATTTCCGTGATAATTCCCTTAAGAACCAAAATTTCGCGATAATTTCCTTCTCAGGGCCAAATCCGAGATAATTTCCTTCTTCGATATTTTTTTCGCGATAATTTCCTTCTTCGTTACAAATCCGCGATAATTTTCTTCTTCATATAAAGATTTCTTCTTTATCTTAGGTACACCTCAGGCACGAATAAGAAATAAAACGTTTTCTGACAACTGGCTCCGTGGTTCGGTCCAAACGGTTACAAACTCATGCTTTCCACGCTTCGGGCATTCACACGTTTACTACGCCTCGGGCCGGATCACGCAGACCACGCCTCGGTCCCGACCTCGTTTTACATCGCACGACAACAACCTCTAACAAACCTGTCAGAGGCAGTTACAGAGCGTGAATTACACACGCCATTAACTCTATATATATAGAGCACAACGACGGAAATAGCAGGACCCTTTGGACGCATAAGAACATGCCGTTACTCTACTGAAGTTTTTACTGCTTTCTTATTCCCGGTCATTTTCTTTAGACCTTTGCTGTAATCTGTAATGGATTGTTGGATTAGTAAACAAGCTAAGAACTTAATTCGCTCTTAGTCAAGTGGTTTTCTCCCCCTGGGGTTTCCACTATAAATCGCTTTGGCTCATTGTTATTTCCAGTTTCTTAATCGTTTTCCATAAAAAACAAATCAAAACCGAGTTCGTTTGCTGACGAACCGGACGACTGTTGGTACCCCTAAAAAGGGACTATAACAGAACGGTACGATCACCGTACCCCACTGTGATTTTGACAAGCTAAACTAAACAACCAATATTCATTTTAATTTGAACCCGTTCAAAACTCAAATTCAATTAACATAACTCATGATCACGTACTCACGTTGTTTCAATCAAATCCATGCCTATATGTGTGTTACAAAATAAGTTTATTTTTATAATATTTTGAAAAATTGTAATTAACTCACTAGATTTTTTATTTCTAAATAATATATTTAATATATAAACAATTGATAGATATATCGATAAAATAATACAAGATTGTTAATTGTGTAATGATTTTAAAGGATGATTAGTTTGGTATTTATGACTTCAATTGTGTATTTTAGAAATTCTCACTAATGTTCGCTGCTCGATCGCTGGCTGTTTGTGAATCCAATGTGTTTCCATTTTCCAAATCCCGTTTTTAATTTATTTTGTGTTTGTTTGCTACGTCAGGTTTGAAAGTTGAAAGAGAATCGTGAGTTCGAATTTCTGTTTTGGTTAATTGGTATCACTTTGCTGGTGTTTCTTTTTTTCGAAATCATAATTGATTTTTGTAATTGAACGGGATTATGGTGAAACAGGATGGATCAGGCTCGCGATAGTTCCGATTCGAAGAAGATTGTTTTTGTGACAGTGGGTACAACTTGTTTTGATGCGTTGGTTAGAGCTGTTGATTCGCCTGAGGTTAAAGATGTATTGTTTAAGAAAGGGTATACTCACATCCTGATTCAAATGGGTCGTGGAACTTATATTCCTACTAAGGTAATCAATTAACCTTTCGTCAAATTTGAGCATTCATCACTGTCGTATATTAAGCATTTCTTGCGTTTTTTATCAAATGATTATATTTTATACGATCTAGCGTTTAATTTCAGAACAATCTACAATTTTCAAGAAGTTGAGGTGTTTTTATTACTAAATTTGTAAAAATGTAGATTAAAGTTGTGTTGAGTACCCCCAAAACAAAGATTCTGTGGCATTTATACTGATTTCTCTTTGCTTTTAAAATTTTGAATGTGTTTTTATGCTGAGATGTGAACTTTCAGAAAGCTAGAGAAGATGAATCTCAGTCATCGATATCTATAGATTTCTTCACATTTTCGTCGAGTATAGCAGAGTTCTTGAAGTCAGCTTCTCTTGTTATAAGTCATGCAGGTACACACCTTTTTGTTTTTGCAAACATACTTCGTAAGATTAGCCAAAATTATTAAGTGGTTATTGATTCAGGTGTTATTTTAACATAGAATTCAATGTAAAATTTAGTGAAATGGCCCCACAACTTCTCTAAAAGAGCTGAAATTACATCAAAATAATTCATAAGCCTGGAGATGACTGTGTAGGAGTCAATCAAATCAACCACAAACTTTGTTCGTTTGCTGAAATGTTTTGTTTTTCAGGTTCCGGGAGCATATTTGAGACACTGAGGCTGAGAAAACCTCTGATTGTGGTAGTTAATGAGGATTTGATGGACAATCATCAAAGTGAACTCGCAGAAGAACTAGCAGAAAGAAAGCATTTGTTTTGTGCTTGGCCGCAGACACTTTACGAAACCATTTCGTCAATGGATCTTGATTCTCTTATAGCTTACGAACCTGGTGATGCTACACCTGTTGCTAAATTTATCAATACCTTTCTTGGTTACACTGATGAATGAAACATTGAATCTGCTGCATCATTTTCATGTATTGAAATCGTTGAACTTTAGATTTACTGATTTTGAGCTTAATGCATTTTTTTCTGTTCAGAAATTTCTCTCTGGGGCTGTTTCCTTCAGGCTTCTTCACCTCAGTGAATTGAAGGTTTTACTCTGAACTCATTTACAATTTACGATGGTCATATCGTCTCATTCCGTATCTTCTTAACATTAGGACTCAACAGCCCTCTATGACTAAACCCAAGCTTCCTCAAAACCTGATCATCAGCAAAGTTGAATGCTCTCTCCATGCTCCTCAAACATCTCTCCGGTGAGTATTCGCTGCCTCCACTGCACGATCCACATCCCACAAAATGTGTGACGAACGGCCAAATCTCAGTTTCCGGTACCCTTTCTCGGGCTCGTGTTTCGTACTGATCTGTAGCCCCCTCCCAGTATCCATGTAGGTAATAAGAACTCTCCAAGAATACCTTATCCTTCCATTGATCTGGCTTTGAACTCAGCAAATATATCAATGCTGATTGATCATCTGCCTCAAAATCTGGCCTTCCCTTCAGATTTTCTGTCAAAAACATGCCAGCCTCTTTGCGAATACGTCCTTTTGACCCCATTTCGGCCCATGAATCGAGCAAATCGAACGACCATTGACAATTTCTAAGCAGAAAACTTGCTGTGTTCAATGCAATCCATGACTTTTCTTCATACAATAGCTCATGATATCCATGTACAACCAAGTTATGCTTCACATATTTGAACATTGGAATCTTAAAGCTCATATCTGTGAAAAATGCATCACTATCAATCCACCATAACCATTCGATTTCGGGATGCGAAATCAAAAGCTTTCTAATCTGAGGGAGTTTTGACCAATGCCCTGATAGCTCTTCATCCAAATTAGCCATGTTATACATAATCTCAATACCATGAATTCTGCAATAATCAATCTTGTTCTTGATTGATTTCAACAAATAATGATCACCAATTGGATTATAACATGGATTCGGTTGCGAACCGGTTACGAGTAAAATCCGAGGATTCCCATTAACATGGCTTGAGAAAGCTTGGTGTTCATGGAGCCATTTCTTTCTCGATCGATCCCAATTTGTGATTCGAGGCCCTAATGAGTATGTTTCATTCGACGTAAGCATAGAAATACCTTCATCCTCGGCGTAACCTGATCGGATTTCATCGATGATCCGATCTATATCCGGGTTCATTTCTGGAATAGATGAAAAATATGTTGTGCCAATTGTACCTCGAAAAACAAGAACAGTAACCACACCACATATAATGGTGAGCTTGAGGTTGGTGCAGTTTTGGTTGCTCGGCAAATGTTGCCGGGTGGTTATTGTTACTGGTCTTCCACCGTATCCGGAGGTTGTCGGGAGAACTCCAGTTGCACCCAAACTTCTCTTGTAGCCAATATTTTGAACCACCATTTTTTGTTCACAAATAATACGTACGGGCTTGGACAATGAGATTTATAGTATAACTGATGTCAAATTGTCAAGACTTTCGCATATTTTTCAATAGACTTTATTTTTTAGTGATTGAGATTATTTTTCGCACCGAAGAGATTCAACAAGATTTCATCTAATTTTCTTTTTTAGTAAATGAATAACATGGGGAGCTGGGAATACAATAATTAACGATAAAATTGATTAGTTGCATCAATATAAAAGTGGAATCATATAGAATCTAAATGATAACAATGACAACATTTTGAAAATATCAAAATAGTAGAATTTTTAATTCAATAGCCACAACGCCGAAAATAATTCAAATTCCCTCGATTTATTGACAAGAAATATGGTCATATTCAAATAAGTTAATTAGTTTCAACATAAGAGTAAACTTGGTACAATCTTTATTCATGTATGTTCACATGCATATTTCAAGTGATCACCTCAAATGCTTAGCTATTGTACGCGACATTATAACACATTTAATTGTGTTATGTTTATTTAAAAAATAATGTATTTTAACATCATTATTTTTTTAAAAACAATTTCATAATATATTAAATTTCGTGTTCAGTAATTGAATTTGATAATGTTTAATTATTTCATTTAATATATCTATTTTAATTATTTTATATTTTAAAAGTATTTCCATTTTTTTTGTATTTAATGATACAATAATTATTGGCGTCTACCTATGTAGCACCCACTCGTCCGACCAACTCGGTGCGATTCAACACGACTCGGCAAGAGTAGAAGAGTTGGATTTCCGACTCCTTTTAAATTAAATAAAATAATATTAAATACATCAAATAGATAAAACAATGAATATATAAAAGTTTTATAATCATAACATAAAACATAATTTGTGTCTTAAATCTAATGATAAGTAATGTAAAAACATAAATTTTGTATTAAAACATAATTTATGAATTTGTGTGAATTATGATTAATGATATTTATTTGTACAATAGAGAGAGATGACTAATGACAAAAACAATGGGGTATTTATTACGTAAACCACAGCTTTTTTTTTCCACATGGAATTGGGGTTTTTTTCTCAGCTGTGTTTCTTTAATACCTCGGAGAACGTTGCTCAAACTCATGTCTTCCACGAAGGGGTTGCAACGCCTCGCAAGCCGGGTTTTAAGGCAAGAAGCTTCTTTCGCTTCATGTATAATTACAATTACGATCAGATTCCGGGTACTTTTCTTCTTTTAGATCCATGGGGCGACGCAGCAAGGGCTTGTGCCGGCAATGTTCAATGTTTTAAAAAACATTCTTCAAACGGCGTCGTTTCGCTCACGAGTCGTGTGTCGACGTGAGTCGAGCCGAGTCCCCGTTCTGGACGCGCGAAAAACTTAAAAAATGGCGAATCGGTGCCGCGCAAGAGTCTACTAAAATAATAATTTTTTATAATATTTTATTGATATTAAAATATTATTTTATGATACATAATAAACTATATGAGTGCATTAATTTTAATATATTTTTACTTGCGTTCATACTTGATTATTTGATGTTTTGAATTATTATTTTTATTAGCCCACAATTATTATTTATATTTGATAAAATATCTTAATTTTTTTAATATAAAAAATTCTACGTTCTATTAAGTGATCAGTCGATTCTTGTAAATTTTTTGGTTGAAAATGTTGGAGTTTATATCTTCCCTTTTGTATAAAATAGACGAATCAATTAAATCAATAGAAACGCAAGAATTTTACGTAAAAATCCGAATCGGGAGAAAACCACTGGATCGATTTACGAACCAAATTTCCAGTATAACAAAGATATTATAGTAGGGTTACACATCAATTGCACAAGAATTGGAACACGGAAAATCACAAATTGCAGGAAGTTATGATTGTCTTCGTAAATTTGCAATTTCAGAATACACCGAGGAGATAATCTCTTCATTCATCTCTTACATCATTTTATAGTGGCTCAACCACTCCTATGAGGATTACACGCAATCCCCAGATTCCGACAACTTGCTTTCTTCTAGGTTTAATACCATAAACAAGGGCATATCAATTGCTTCATTCTTTCCATCATTATAATTGATGATACTATAGATCTTAAGCCTAATTGCTGATTGCCTGGAGGGACTTCAACAATTCTCCCCCTTCCGACGTGTAGAAGGATGAGACATGCCTGCTAAACTTCTGCATATTTCAAACTTGTTTCTTGGTAGCGAATTGGTCATCATATCGGCTCTATTTTCATCTGTGTGGACCTTGTTTAGTACAAATTGACATTCCTCAAGGGGCTTATCTAATATAGTGGTATCGGATCTCAATGTGCTTTGATCGTTAGTGGAAAGTGGCATTTTTACACAGATGGATTGCACTTTGGCTGTCACAAAACAATATGAATTCATCTTGCTCGACCCGTAACTCCAATAGAAATCGTTTAAGCCATAGGATTTCTTTGGCTGCTTCAGTTGCAGTAATATACTATGCTTCTGTCGTTGATAGTGCCACACATTTTGGCAATCTACCATGCCACGACACTGCCCCTCCATCAAGAACCATTAAATAGCCTGATATATATTTTCTCTTGTCTATATCCCCTGCCCAATCTGAATCTGTAAATCCATTAAGTCGTGTTTGCTGATATAGCAGTAGTTTGATGTTCCCTTTAAATACTTGAATATCCATTTAACAACAGTCCAATGTTCTTTCCCTAGATTTGAAAGGTAGCGACTCACAAGGCCAACACTGTGAGCTATGTCGGGTCTCGTGCACACCATTGCGTACATTAGACTCCCGACGGCAGATGAGTATGGAAGGATCTTCATCTCTTCCTTTTCCTTGTCATCCTTTGGATATTGAAGCATACTCAACTTGAGATGATTGACGTGAGGAGTTGAGACAGGTTTTGATTTGTCCATATTGAACCTCTCCAAGTTCTTTTCAATGTATCGTTCTTGGGATATCCACAGTTTCCTCTTTTCTCGGTTACAGATGATTTTCATACCAAGAATTTTCTTCACAGGGCCTAGATCCTTCATGGCAAAGGATTTGTTGAGATTCTCTTTCAAAGTCTCGGATCTTTGCCTAATCATGGCCGATGAGTATCATATCGTCAACGTATAGTAATAAAATTATCAATTCACCATCAATGTACTTCTTCACAAACACGCAGTGATCTTGTTTTGTTTCGTGAAATCCATGCTTTTCCATGAACGAGTCGAATTTTTTGTACCATTGGTGTGGAACATGTTTCAGTCCATAAAGGCTTTTCTCTAAATGGCATACGAAGTCCTTCTTTTCTGGATCAAATCCATCTGGTTGTTCCATAAAGATTTCTTCTTTGAAATCACCGTGGAGAAATGTCATCTTTACGTCAAGTTGTTCAATTTCCCAATTGTTTCTCGCAGCTAGGCTTAGTACCATTTGAATAGATGCCATCTTTACCACTGGAGAGAATATTTCATCAAAATTAACACATGGTTTTTGACTGAATCCTTTTACCACGAGTCTAGCTTTGTATCTAACTTGTGAATTTGCTTCGTCCGTCTTCAACTTATATACCCACTGTGAATTTATTTCTTCCAAGAGGGAGTTTTTCCAACACATAGGTGTGCTTCTCATGCAGGGAATTCATTTCTTCTTGCATAGACTTCATCCACTTGTCATTATCTGTATGTTTTAGAGCTCTTGCAAAGTTTCTGGTTCGTCCACTTCGGAGATCATCACAAATTCCTTAGAATTATATCTGACTGAGAGACGTCGTTCTCTTCCTGTTCTTCTAATTAGTGGTACTGGACTTTTATGCTCTAAGTCACTATTTGCATTCCCAGCGGATGGTTGAAAGTTATCATTATAATTTCCTGAGTTCCCAATAATGTCTTGATTGAGTTTAGGAATGTTTCCCTCAAGTTCTTCATCACGTTGAGTATTGGCTACATATTCATCGATGTCTTCATGATGGTTTTCTTGTATATTATCAGATTCATAGTTCGGTCAAAACTCAATCTCAGATTTTTTAGTTTCGATTTCTTTAGAACTTGTGTGATCTTCTGAAAAAATAACATCTCGACTTTTGATAATTTTCTTGGCAACAGAATCCCACAGTCTATATCCATATTCATCATGTCCATAGCCTAAGAATATGCACTCCTTCGATTTATAGTCAAGCTTAAATCTTTCATTTCTTAGAATGTAAGTATACGCCTTACATCCAAAAACTCTCAGATGTTTGTATGATATTTCCTTTTCTGACCATACATGTTCTTCTATGTCTCCATTTAGTGGCTATGAAGTTGATAAATTGATCAAGTCTACCGCAGTTCTCATGGCTTCTCCCCATAATGTGTTTGGCAAATTTGCATCAGAGAGCATTGATCTAATTTTCTCATTATTTTTTTGTTCATCATTTCAATGACTCCGTTCTGTTGGGTTATTTTTGGAACACTCTTCTTCATACAAATTCCTTTTGATTCACAATATTGTTCAAACTGTCCCCTATATTCCCCTCCATTGTCGCCTCTGATTTGTTTTAGAACAATTCATGTTTCACGCTGAACCATGGCATGAAACTACTTGAAAGTCTCAAAAGCTTGGTCCTTGCTTCTCAATGCATAGCTCCAAACCTTTCTCGAGTGATCATCAATAAAAGTAATAAAATAGAGAGCACCGCCAAGGCTCCGATCGCCAAAATTACATATATCAGTATGAATAAGATCAAGTTTATTTACCTTTCTTGATGATGGCAAGTGGTTGAAAGATACCTTGTAATTTTTCCCATTATACAGTCTCCACACATATCAATTCGCACTTCTTGGATTCCAATGAGCATGTTTTTCTCACAAGAATCTACATCCCTTCTGGCTCATGTGTCCCAACCTTCTATGCCACAATTTAGTGGAGATGTCTTCAATAACATTCAGTTCTCCCCCATTAGGAGTAGCTTTCAGTCTATACATGGTGTTCTATTTATCACCTCTTGCAATTATCAAATTCCCTTTCGAAAGTTTCCATTTTCCTTTGACAAACGTATTGATGTAGCCATCTTCATCTAGTTGTCCAGAAAAAATAAGGTTCATTCTAACATCTGGAACATGACGTACATTTTTCAGCAGCAGTTTGCATCCCGTAGAGATTGTGAGAGGCACTTCCCTTACTCAAAAAATTCTGCATGATGATTCATTTCCCATGAGAACACTTCCATTTGTTATTTCCTTGTAACTTGAAAATTTTTCTCGGCATGGTGTGCAATGGAAAGAGGCACCAGTGTCAATTACTCAAATATTTTCATTGTTGGCACTATTTACCACAGAATGATTACTTCCCCACCTTCCATGGTAGCAGTTGTCGAGTCATCTGCCATAGATTTGGTTTGTTCTTTTTTCAAAAATCCGACACTAACTTTTTTTGTGACCTTTCTTGTGGCAGTGATAGCACTCAAAATTCTTTGATCTCGATTTTTCTCTTGATTTACCACAACTTGATGTGGATTATTGATATTTTTTTCGACCTTGTCATGCATCTCCTTTGACTACCAATGCGTGTGCATCAAGTTCTATTCCTTGATCCTTTCTCCTGGTCCCCTAGTTGAGTAGAGCTTCTTTGACCATACTTAAAGTTAGTAGACCATTTGAAGAGAATTGATCATTGTAACTGTCAAAGTTTCCCAACTATTTGGTAGGGTTTTGAACAAGAATATTGCCCTCAATTCATCATCAATATTCAGCTTCATAGTATTACAATAGTTTAGCAGTCCTAGAAGCTCGTTGAGATGTTTTGACATACTAATTTCTTCTCTGTATTTTAGCCTCGCAATTTTCTTCTACAGGGAAGCTTTGTTTAGTCCATGTTTTCTCTTGTACATAGACTGTAATTTCTTCCATAGTATATCAGCCTTTGTTTCGCTAGAAACGTGGTTGTATACATTTTGGTCCACCCAAGTTCGAATATAACCAATTGTCTTCTTGTGTGTCTTGGCCCATTCAACGACCGAGTTGGTGCTTGGCTTTGTGCTATCCCCAATAACATGGTCCCACATGTCTTTGATAACAATGAAATCTTCCATTCTAGATTTCTAGACGATGTAGTTAGATGTGGACAATTTTATCATTGTCCCTGAATTGATGTCACTCATTCAGTCGAAGGAAGAAATTATTCTATAACATCTTTGTAGAATCCTGTTATAGACACCAATTGACGTTGTGAAATCGTCAATGGCTTCGATACCAGTTGTTGGAGTTTAGATCTTACTTTTGTATAAAATAGACAAAAAAATTAAATCAATAGACACACAAGAATTTTATGTGGAAACCCAAATCGGGAGAAAACCACAAGATCGATATACAATCCAAACTTCTACTTTAACAAGGATATTATAGTAGGGTTACACATTAATTGCACAAGAATTGGAACACGGAGAATCACAAATTGCAGGAAGTTTCAATTGTGTTCGTGAATTTGCAATTCTAGAATACACTGAGGAGATGATCTCTTACATCATTTTATAGTGGTTCAAACACTCCTTTGAGGATTACGCTCAATCCCCATATTCCCACAACTTGCTTTCTCCTAGGTTTAATACAATAAACATGGGCATATCAGTTGCTTCATTCTTTCCATCATCATAACTGATGATATTGTACATCTTAGCAATTAAGTCGTATGATAAGCCTAATTGATGATTACGTGGAAGGACTTCAACATAAAATTAGTATGGAAGCTATTAACATTAGTGAGAGTAAGTCTAGAGGGAAAAATAACTTGTAGACCAACCAAAAAATGGCTTCTGAGTCGACCATGTGTCTATCACATAACACATTTCGTTCAAGCATGATGATCAATGTTGCTCAAAGAATATGCAAATGTTTGCAAAATCCATCGTGTTCTGAAAATTATAATATATTACAAATATGTTGTTATAAGATATCAATGTGTCTTATGACTTTTGATAATAGAAGCACTGAAAAAAAAATTATGAGCATGATTTGTTATGACTTTTGACAATGTCTTAGCTATTTAGTCCATTAACCAACCCACTTAACCATTTGGTTAATTAACCACGTTTTTTACTTTTGTAATATACTTTTTTTGCAATTGAAATTATTTTAAATGGACTAAATTTTAACTTTTCATTAAATCACATTTCATGTGTTGTTCGATTTATCATTTATTGAGTATCATTTACAAATGATACTCAATAGTTGAGAGTTGTATTTCATACAACTCAATGAAGAAAGAATACTTTTAACCAATTAATTAACAAACAATAACGAGTACAATCTGTACAGAATAAAATAACTAAAGAAATGACAATAAAATGAATGAACAAGCGATGTAGCGAAGACCATATCACCTGAATCTACAGCTTGTGAATTCACCTCAATTATATAGATGGAGAAATGAACTGCCACGAAACTGCTCTTACAAATTAACCGGTGCTTGCCTCGTCAGTTTCTAGACGCTCGTAACCGCTGCCCTGACCGGATCCGTCGTTTGATCAGTCCTCTAACCCGATTACCTTCAGGGGACCTTTCCTTGCGCTTTTCCCTTGACTTCCTTAGGCCATGCGGCCCATTGGGCCTTATTAGCTCTTTCTGAAATGGATCATCGCTAAGTTATGGATCCTGGCATGCATAGATTTGTTTCCTATCACGTGGACCAGCTCAACATATCATGGGCCTCCACCCGTTCAAGATACGGGACCCCAAGGTCCTCATCAATTAGTCGTTTATCTTTTAATCACCATCGAAGCTGTTTTCTCAATGGCAATCATAAGATAATCCAATCCAACATGGTATTAGAGCAAAACGACGATTTGAATAAGAAATTTACACACCAAAATGAAAGTTATGTTTATAATGAATTCCTCTTTCCACATTCATTTGTCTCCGATGATTTTTTATCATATTCTTAACGTTGACAATTATGTCTTGTGGCATCGTTCATTCATGTTAGACATTAACATATCTAGCGGATGGCATTTTTTGTCCCTAGAGTTTGGAATATTTGGCAATTATAATCCCCAAACTTTCTAATTTTGGCAAAAATAGCCCCCAAAATTTGATGCACGCAAAACCGGTCCCCAAACTATTATTGCTTTGGCAAAACGAGTCCCCAAAATTGTAATTTGTGGCAATTAAGGTCCCCGGACTAAAATTACGCAAATTTGATCCTCAAAGTTTCGGGTTTTTCCAAATTTGTGCCTAACGACATTAATGATCCCCAAATTTTGTACAACGTGGCAATTTTAGTCTCCAAACTTTTGAATAGCTAATTTGGTCCCCAAAGTTTACATAATTTAATAAATTCAGTCCCCAAATAAAGAATATGATGTTTTTAAGACGGGTATGCATGAATTTTATTTTCTAGATGCATATTAGTGTTCATAAATTTAGAAATTATTACTTAAGTATTCAAATTGTAATTTTCGACTGAACATATTACAACGAGACTAATTTGTATTCCCAATGGCAGCACTTAAAGTTTATTAATGTTTGATGAGATTTTTTTTTTTATGTTTCGATGTAACTGTTTGTCGGAATTTATTTTGAAGAATTCCGAGAGTTACTCATTGTATTTATCGGGAAGTCCTGGAGTTTTTTGTTTGCACAAACAAATTGTTAATGAGAACAAATTGTGCTTTTCGATGTCATTGATTTTCAAAACTTCCAATTTGTACGATTTTTTCTGATGTCACAAGTTGAGTTGTATGTAATATGTAATTTGTTATCGAAGAAATTACAAGAATATGTTTAATGTCAGTAGTTCAAAATATCTAAACATGTTCATAATATATTGTTTGAAATGAGAATTATTAAAGTAGTAAAATTCATAGTTTTCTTCTCGTTGGATATTTTCTTTTAAGGATTGCATCACTTGAAGTGGGGATATACGTCTTTGTAAAAGCTATGATCTCCGAAACTGTAAACCAATTATGAGTCATCTGCACAAACAATATCATTAGTATAATTATAGTGGCAATTTACGAATTTATGCAAACACTTACAAATAAAGGATATCATTTCGGCTCGTACACAGTAGGTGCATGTTGTAGAAATAAGAATGCGTAATACAAAACATATATTCGACATTCAGATGCCTCTGTTTGGCCAGGGATATCCGAACATTGAATGGATACTCATCGTTACCTCTACGACGAACAAACAACTTGTACTTGTTATTCTTAACAAAATAAAATTATGTACATGCTTAACGCTTAAGTCTTGAAGTACAGTCTTCGCTTGGATCTTACTTGCAAAACAAGACATTTCATAATAAAATGATATCCAAGTTATTTAAAATTGAATAAACCAGAATGTTCAAATAATATTTACTACTAATAAATTTAGACTTAGATTAATTGTCTTGCAGTCAGTCCTCGTGTTGGATAAAAAATAAGTGAACTTTTAGTTTTAAATACATTCGAATGAGCAGCTGAAATGGGATCCCTCGGGTCATGAATGAGAACATCATGAAGTTGTTCTTTGTCAGACTTTGCATTGTGATCTTCCTCACAATCCGTGTCCATAAAGCCGAACAATGTGTTGTACACACTGCCAACAGAGGACCACTTGATGCAACTTGTATCTGAGGTGTTCCGTGATACATGAGAATTATAACCACCTGCGCAATCAAATTAACAATGACAAATTTAAATTGGTATACTACAAATTATATCCACTTCATATTACCAAATTGGGAAAATGCGTCACAGTTCTCACCCCCACTAGACATTGTTTTGAAAAAACAAATGGAACAACCTACAACAATTAAATAAGGGTTTAAACAAATTACAACATCTGTTAGCATACATAACCAAATTATTTTTCACATTCCAATACCAAAATCCATTGAAATTTGCAAAGGATGCAAACACTTATAGACGAAGCAATGTTTGAATAACAAAGTACATCGAACACAACAATGCAATGCATCCAAATTATCAAGGTAGAACCCAAAACACAAAGCAAACATAGCACAAAATATACATACTACAATTAACACAACAACAGCCATAATTCAGACCCCAGACCGCAACTTCATAAACCAAGCTTCAAAAACAACAACGTAATGCTACAATAACATATAACAACAAACACAATAATTTCCAAATCCAGCAAAAATTTAACGAAATATACCTCAAATTGAAAAACTTCAACGCAATGCTTCAAAAACGCAATTCAGAACTCATACCGTAGCTTCGCAACCTAAGCTTCAAACACAACAACACATCAATCCGATAATAAACAACAACAATACCCTATACACAACAACGCTCGACTTCATAAACATCAAGGCAAACCACGGATTCACAACCCATACCGCAGCATGGTAACCTAAACTTCAAACACAAATGCAGTGAAAACAACACTTATAACAAAACGAAGCTCCAATTACGAAATCAAACTAACAGAATAACGCAATTCTTCAACAACAGAAACGCTACACAAAACGAACACAACTATTGTACACCACTTAGGAAAACACAAAAAAAACTAACAATCATCGGGCGAACTAAAACACAAAAAAGACTAACAATTTGTGCCGCTTGGGAATGAACAAAGAATATGCCCAAATTTCACGTTTGAGAACACACAAAAACTGAAATTTTGCGCCGCTTGGGAATGAAGAAACAATCTGCCCAAATTTTACGTTTCAGAACATAACGAAACTCAAAGTTTGCGTTGCTTAGGAATGATGTCGCCAATCTATCCAAATTTTGTGTTTCAAATCAGTTGGACACCACTTGACCATAATGTCAACGGCGTTAGGATTAAGTGGGGACCAATTTCTCCGAATATCAGAAACTTTGGAGACCAAACTTGTTACTATGTGTAAACTTTGGGAACCGCTATTGCAAACTTTAACGTTTGAAGAATTATATTGCTTAAATGTTAAACTTTGATGACTCAATTTGCCAAATTGTTAAACTTTGGGGATTCAATTTGCCAAATTAATCCAACTTTGTGGACTAAATTTGTCATTTAAAACTTCAGGGAATTTATCAAATTATAGAAACTTTGGGACTAAAGTCACCATTTTCTCTTAACATATCACTGAAAAATTTATTGACTATGCCCCAAATCTTTAAAAATTTTAATAAGCTTTGAATAAAGTGGCTTCGTCCATGGATTGATTATCACATGATGAATTGTAACGATCCGTCTTTCCGATTGTACAATATTGTTCGCTTTGAACTAGGCTGACCCTAATGACACCCACTAGTCCTCATGGCTTTACTTTTTCTTAGCCCAACACTTCCCAGTGGGTCATCCATCTCTGAATTACTTCAGGGTGAGCACGCTTAATTTTCAGGTTCTAACGTGATCCTTGCCACTTTACTATGAAAAATATCTCATGCAATGGAAGACGAATCATTATACTTAACATACGATCGTTCCCCGTCTATAGCTGATGCTGGGATTTGCCTAAGGTACCCTCTCACACCCTCGAGGGGTCTTACATTTGATGAGACCCGCAAAATGGAAAATCGTAGAGTTAATTGGTTATACTTGGAGCAATGGAATTGAAAGATTAATTGATGATGGATTGAAGGAGCCCATCAAAATACTTTATTTCGTTGAGTTTTTTTAATTTAGGTCCAATTTACTTAATGTCTAAAGTGGGCCGAGAATAATATCCATTAGGTCAAAGTAGCTAGTTTTATAAGGTTTTGTTATAAAAAAACATCTATAACTCTAATTTGGGGGACTTATGATTGATTGTGTGTGAGGGTTCTCCCTTAGGTTCTTTGATGAACTTCCCGAACTTATTAAGATTTATCTTGTGGGGTTAACTTGGTTTATCACTCCTAATTCCTTCTATATTATGTAAGTGTGACACATTTATCCTTCTTTTTATTTGAGTACAGTTTACGTGTTTCTTTCGTTTATTCCATATATTTTGTGGGTTACATGTTATCTAACTTTGGGGGTCACATTATGGTGTGGGTTACTGGTTATCTAATCTCGGGAGTCACATCAACATTCACCCCTCCTTATGTACTCAACGTCCTCGCTGAGGTTTGCCCCACCACAACGACTATAACTCGGGTCCTTCTCTGATACTAAATGTAACAACCCATCTTTCTGCTTGCACAATATTGTCTGCTTTGGAATAAGCTGACCCTAATGACACCGTTCTCACGGCTTTACTTTTTCCCTAGCCCCACACTTCGCAGTGGGTCATCCATCCCTTTTGTGAGCACGTTTAACTTTCCAGTTCTAATGTGAAACTTGTCATTTTGCTAGGGAAAATGTCTCGTGCAATGAAAGATGAATCATTATACTTAACATGCGACTGTTTCCCGTCTATAGCCAATGCTAGGATTTGCATAATGTCTCCTCTCGCACCCCGAGGGTCTTACATGAATGACCTCCAGTACCCAAAGTGGAAGAGGTGCAACGATATGACAGTATCTTGGTTACTGAAATCAATGGTACATGCCCTAGCTCAAACTGTATTATGCATCTCTTCAGCCAATCGCATCTAAGACACAATTGAAAAACAGTTTGCATGATAGGATGATAATCGAGTCTCGCATTTACATTCTGAAACTAGTGCAATCAAATAAGGAAATCGATCAGTATTTTATTATTACACGGAACTCATTGGTTTCTAGGAAGATTTAGGAAACTACACGCTAGAACATCACTGTGTTTGTGGTAACTGTTCATTAGGCTACTTTGAATTTTTTGCTTTTATGCAGTAGAAGGAAAAGTGTTCAAGTTCTTAAATGGACTAATGATTCATTTTATGTGAACCAATCACACTTGATAGGGTAGCGTCCTTTGCCTTCACTAGATGAAGCATGCAACACAATCACGATGGAAGAATCCCAACAAAAGAATCATGTCTCGAAAACTTCCATGACCACGGACATTGCTGCTATGTATGGGAAAGTCCTAGATAAGGACTTGTTTTGTAATTATTGCATGAAAAGAAGGCACAAGAAAGAACAATGATATGGATTGGTTTGATTCCAGATTCAAACGTGTTGGGGTTTAAAGACACCTCCGATCAGTTGCAAAGCAGAACAAAAATAAGGTTCAAATCTAGTGTAGTCTTTTGATCTTGAATTATAGATTGCAAGCACGATGTTTACGTGGAACCGGAAAATCCCAGAGAAAACCACGAGAATCAGGTTTACACCTTGATTCTTAATCCACTGAGAGAAATATGATACAAGGAACACAATAGTTTTGGATACGAAAGCAACAACTGCGACCTTGATTCCCAATGATCTGAATTTGCACAGATACAACCCTTGTTCTTTCTCTTGTGATGTTCAGAGAGACTCCTTCAGAATGCCGGTGAGTTGCAACTCCCTCTTCTTGAATTACCTTTCTTGTTGAATTCAGAGTTTCGAAAAACAAACTGCTTATTCTGTGTGTCTACGCACACTTCTTATCTTGTTTCAGGGTAGTGCGATTAACCTCCCTTGATCTTGGGCCTTTATGGTCCAACCCATTGGATTATCTTCATGCAAGTGCACTGGTTACCTGTTGGGCCTGTACAACACAAACATGAACAAACCGTTAGCCCATATATATAACATGCTTACTTCCCATAGATCTTCCCCTTAATCCAGCGGCTGCGAAGACAGAAACCCTAGGTTCTTCATAGTTGCTTCAAGCCTGCTCCAACTGAGCAGAATTGATGCTTCGCAACTGTGACTATTTTCGTGAGCATATCGGCCAGATTTCTCCCGGTATGAACCTTTTCCAGTGTTATTTCCTTTTGATTTAAGATTTCTCATATCCAGTGGTACTTTAAGTCGATATGCTTTGTCCTGTTGTGAAAGGTGAAGTTCTTACTGAGCTCGATGGTGCTACAGTTGTCGCAGAGGAGTTCTGATTGCTGGCTGTTCACCCTAAGCTCATGCAGCAACCTCTTAAGCCAGATAAGTTCCTTGGTTGTTTCAGACAAAGCCATATACTATGCTTCGGTTAATGATAAAGTAATTGTTATCTGTAGTCTGGATTGTCACGATACTGATCCTTGAGCTAGCGTAGTAATATATCCTGTAGTGGATCTTCTACCGTCTATATCTTCTCCTAGGTCAGAGTCTGAGAAGGCTCTGAGTTTAAGAGGTTTTGTGCTTCCCCTTAATGTTAACCCTTTGGCTTTTGTCCCTTTCAGGTATCTGAGCAGCCACTTTAGCCCCTCTCAGTGCTGCTTTCCCAGATTAGCAAGGAATCTGCTTAACACTCCAACTGGGAAGGCAATGTCAGGCCTGATGCATACCATAAGGTACATGACTAACCCTACAGCCGAGGAGTAAGGTATATTTTCTATTTCTCCAGCTTCTTGTTCTGTTGAGGGTGCCTGATCTTTGGTTAGTGTCATCTGATTTGACATAGGGGTTGCTACTGGCTTGCATCCATCCATACTTAATCTTATTAGGATCTTGTCCAGATAGCTCTTTTGGGATAGAACTAGAGTGTGATCTTTTCTGTTTCTACATATAGTCATCCCTAAGATTTTTGTTGCTTGTCCGAGGTCTTTCATTTCAAATGCCGCAGCCAGGTGTGCCTTTAGTTCAGTTATTCATTCCTTGCTAGTTACTGCAATTAGGAGGTCATCAACATATAGAAGTAGAATAATAAAATACCTCATTCGAGCTGTTTTACATAGGCACAATGGTCGCTTTCCGTCCAGCAAAATTTTTCTTCCTGTATGAAACCATCGAACTTCTTGTTCCACATCCTAGGTGCTTGCTTTAATCTATAGATGCTCCTCTTTAGTTTGCACACAATATCTTCTTTCCCTTTTACTACAAAACCAACAGGTTGTTTCATGTAAATGTCCTCTTCTAGGTCTCCATTTAGAAAAGCCGTCTTTACATCCATTTGTTCGAGTTCCAAGTCCATGTATGCTACCAATGCTAGCACAATTCTGATGGTTGTGAACTTTACCACTGGTGAGAAGATTTAATAGAAATCTACTCCCTTTTTCTGTCTAAAACCCTTCACAACTAGTCTGACCTTGTGTCTTACTGATCCATTTGCCTTCTGTTTTAGCTTAAACACTCATTTGTTCTCCGAGGGTCTTTTTCCAGGGGGTATACTGATCAGCTCATAAGTATGGTTCCTTTTTAGAGATTCCAGTTCATCCTCCATAGCTTGTAGCCACTTGTGCTTATCTACTGAGTCTAATGCATCTTGCAGCATTTCTGGTTCTCCATCATCTGTCAATAAAACATATTCATCAGAATAATATTTCAAATATGGCTTTCTAATTCTCACTGGTATATGATTTTCCATGCTGATTTCAGTTTCTGTTTCAGGTTCCCTTGATGCCCCTTCTGCAAGTCTTGAGTCATCTACCTGCATATCAAAAGGATTAGTGAGGTCAGTCTACAATTTGTTATTTAAAGATGATACTTCAGGTAACAATTCTTCTCTCTCTACTATTATTTCCTTTGTTTCTGCCTGTGAGTTTTCTAGCTTTATATCTTGGATCGTCTGATCTTCCAAGAACACCACATTCCTTGATCTGAACACTTTATCTGTGTGCAGGTTCCAAAGTTTATACCAAAAACTTTCTGTTCCATATCCCAAGAAAATGAACTCTTCCATATTCTTTCTTCCTTAGGAACATGTACTAGGGCCATACATCCAAATGTTTTCAAATGTTTTAGACTTGGTGACTTTCCTCTCCACTTTTCTTCTGGCAGTTTCAGCTCAATTGCCTTTGAGGGTGACATGTTCACTAGATAGCAGGCCACACTCAAAGTTTCTGCCCAGAACTCCTTCCCAAGTCTAGATGTTTTTAATAGACATCTAACTTTGTTCATTAGGGTTATGTTCGCCCTTTCAGCTGTCCCATTGTGTTGTGGAGTTCTCGGTAATGTGGTCTCATGTCTTAGCCTGATTGTTTTTGTGAAGTCCTGAAATTCATTTGAAACATATTCACCCCCACTATCAGATCTTAAGGTCTGTAATTTGACTCCCTTCTCTCTCTCCACTGATGCTAGCCACTACTTGAATAAGTGAAAGGTTTCATTCTTTGTCTTCATTGGAAATATCCAGATTTTCCTAGTGGCATCATCAATAAATGACAAGAAATACTTCTTTCCTCCTCTTGACTCACAATCTATAGAACAAACATCACTGTATACCATTTCAAGGGGATTGCTCTTCTGGATTGAAACTGTCTTGAAAAAATTTCTGGTTAGTTTTCCACAGATGCAGTCTTCACACAAATTTCATGTTTTTCCTTTTTCTAATTTTATCAGATCTGCCTGCTTTAGTTTTAACAACCCTGCTTCTGAAATATGTCTCATTCTTTTGTGCAACAAGTTTGAATCTTCAGTCTTGCTCACTGAATTTACCTGTCCCCTACATAGCCTTAAAAATGTTTTATAGAGTGTATCAACTAGACTTCCGCTTGCTACCTTTTCAACCCCTCTAAATAGATTCCAGGATAGGTTTGTAAAAATACTAGCATATCCTTCCTTGTCTAGAGCATTTGCAGATAAAAGATTGATCCTTAATTCGGCTATATACCTGACATTCTGCAGGATCATCTTCTTTCCTAATGAAGTCTCCACTTCTATCTTACCAATTCCTTTTATTTCAGAGCACGTGTGGTTCCCCATCCTTACTTTGCCAAAATATCCAGACACAAAATCAGTGAGCCACTCTTTTCTTGGTGTGGAGTGATAAGAGGCTGCTGAATCGACTATCCAACTCATAGTTAAGTCCTCAGAACATTCTTGTTCTTTCCTTTCTTCTTGAGTGGAGAGTAGGACTAGGATCTCTTCTTCATCATCATCAGTTGCGTTGATTGATCCCTGATCCTTGAACTTTTTCCAATACCAGCAATCCTTCTTAAGATGGCCTTTCTTCCCACACCAGTTGCAGCACCTCATCTCCTTTTGGGGCTTGTTTTCCTCCTTAGGATTAGTGTCAGTTGTTTCTTGAGTAGGATCAGTCTTGTTATTCTTCCACTGTTTCTTGCCTTGGAATTTTACACAGTTAACAATTGCAATGGTTTCCTTCCCTGATGAGAATGACATTTCTTCCCTCCTCAATCCTTCATTTATTAGACATTCTTTTACCACTTCAAGTTTAGGTCCTCCTTTGGGGGCTGAGGAATTCAGCGAGATTATAGTGGCCTCCCATGAGTCTGGTAATGTGCCTATAAGTATGTGAGCCAGGATTTTGTCCTCTATAGTGCAGTCAGCTTCTGTGAGTTTATTTATAATTTCTTGAAATGTGCCCAGATGGTGAGTAATTGGAGTTCCTTCCCTGTATCTCAGTCACATCAGCCTCTTGAATAGAAATCCATGTGATTGAGTAGACTTCGGTTCAAAGATACTCTCCAGCTTCTCCCACATCTGTTTGGCATTGGTTTCTTTCGCAGCGTGGTGATAGTTTGCACTATCTATCCATTGTCTAACGAAACCGAGGGTCTAGATATGTTTCATCTTCCACTCCTCCTCTGCATAATTTTCTGGTCGCTTGTCTCCAAACTTCATAGGTTCATAAAGAAATATGCAGTAAAGAAGGTCCAGCATCCTGTTCTTCCATTCCGGATAGTTCTTGGAGGTAAGTTTGATCATAGAATATGGTTCTCCAGCCATTCTCCTCTGTTGATACAATATCAGTTCCTTTTCTTGATCTGTTTTTGTCACTTCTTTCTTTGCAGTTAAGCTGGACTCCTATTCTTCATCTTTAATTTCCGTAGGGTCAGGGACCTGCATGGACCACCACTTGTTGGGGTTTAAAGACACCTCCGATCAGTTGCAAAGCAGAACAAAAATAAGGTTCAGATCAAGTATTTTGTTTTTGTGTAGTCTTTTGATCTTGAATTATAGATTGCAAGCACGATGTTTACGTGGAACCGGAGAATCCCGGAGAAAACCACGAGAGTCAGGTTTACACCTTGATTCTTAATACACTAAGAGAAATATGATACAAGGAACACAATAGTTTTGGATACAAAAGCAGCATCTGCTACCTTGATTCCCAATGATCTGAATTTGCACAGATACGACCCTTGTTCTTTCTCTTGCGATGTTCAGAGAGACTCCATCAAAATGCCTGTGAGTTGCAACTCCCTCTTCTTGAATTGCCTTTCTTGTTGAATTCAGAGTTACGAAAAACTAACTGCTTATTCTGTGTGTCTACGCACACTTCTTATCTTGTTTCGGGGTAGTTCGATTAACCTCCCTCGATCTTGGGCCTTTATGGTCCAGCCCATTGGATTGTCTTCACGCAAGTGGACTGGCTACCTGTTGGGCCTGTACAACACAAACATGAACAAACCGTTAGCCCATATATATAACATGTTTACTTCCCACAAAACGAAAAGAAAAATAATGAATCTCATCTAATATGTTGTAATTTGACTACCTTTGCACAACCCTGCCTCACATGCTGTCACACCTATGCTCATTAAGGATCATGTTGATCAATTATTGTCTCTATTACCAACAAGACAGCTAGGGAAATGCCATATGCAAATATAATCACCTTGACGGAAGGCAAAATCACTGGACAATCACACTCATGGGGTAAGAATCTGTATTTGCTGGCATTAATACAGATTAGGCTTTCAGTTTGAATAGAAAGAATGGTCGGACATGGATAATTGACTAAAGGGCCATTGAACATATATGTTATGATAGAGACTTGTTAACTCATTTAAAACAAAGACATGAGGTCTCAGTGTGCTTATCAACTTGTTGTGAAGTGAATGTGGAATGGTATGATACAATTGAAATATGTGATAGATTGACACTGATTGATATTTTATTTATACATTGTTTTCATTACAATTTGCTATGAGTATGGAAGCTCTCAATCTGTCATCTGATGTTTTGTGATGAATGCTTGTACTTTTTGGATTCAGCTCTTTCTCATAGAGAATGATTGGAATTGCTAATAAAAATAATGAGCTTTATGTTGTGAATATGAGCAAGTTTTTTTTTGAATAACTGGTCTCGAACATTTGATGTTCAGATACATTAAGATTATCTTGCTTTTAATATTAATTGTTCTAAAGGTGATTTATGTCATGCAAGATTGGGGCACCCATCTACCTTAAGTATGTCACATATAAATGAACTTACATCATTACCACCATCTAAACATCCATGTGAATCTTTTCATAGAGCCAAACACAAAAAGAAAACCGTTCCCAGTACATATCAAAAACTAATTCACACGATCCATTTGATTTAATCCACATTGATACTTGGGGGCCTTATGAAGTTTTTCTGTGTTTGATTGATGATTTTACCAGAACTTCTTGGGTATTTCTGATGTGATGCAAGAGTAAAGGGGAACCCCCACAAATATTACTGATTTTAATCCGTTATTGGTTTTTGCCACCGTTCGAGAGTGGCTATCTCGAATGGCAATTTTTGGGGCATTTGAGATAGCCAATCTCGAATCAAGATAGGCTATATCAATTTAAACACACATACATAATAAATTACAAATATATACAAACTTAACGATTAAATATAATTATTTGATAAATAAACAATGATTAAATTTTGATAATACTTAAAATTTACTCAGAAATTAAATTATAGACGGATAATAACAATTATATTATTCAAATTACATATATTAACAAACCATTACATCTAATTTATCTGTATGTAATGGTTTGTTAGTGACATATGGTTTGTTAATGACATATGTAAATGGTTTGTAATGGTTTGTCAAAGAACTTGTTCTGGATATTCTCATAATGATAGTATGGTAAGAAGGTACAAGTCATTTGTACTGATAAAGCATTTGAATTAAGTTAGTTAACTTTTACATAGACCAAAGGATTATCCACCGGACTTCATGTGTCGAAACACCACAAAGAAATGCAATGGTTGAGAGGAAATTGCAACATCATCTTGTTGTGATGGCACGAGCACTAATGTTTCAAGCTTCTACATTTATGGGGATATGTTGTTCTAAGTGTCACATTTCTAGTAAATCAACTTCCATCACATATCTTAAAGTTTTATCACCCTTTGAATCACTATACGGTAAACCAGCTTCGTATCAACGTTTAAAAAAATTTGGCTGCTTATGCTATGCTGCAAATTTGAGGGTGAACAGAAAGAAATTTGATTATCATTCTCGTAAATGTGTATTTATTGGATATCCTATGCATATAAATGTTGGAACGAGCGATGGGAGATCTGAATAAGAGAATAGAGGAACCAGAGGAGCAGAGGCTAACAAATGAAGAAGAAAGAAACTGACGACTTTGATTTAAGTTTACGTTTTTATATTTCTCTCACTTATAACCGTATTATAAATAGGGTATGTGTTTTGTCTATAAACTAGGTTGTTATGTTGAATATTCACATCTGCTTGACGGCCACAGCCCATGTTCTTCCTTATCATACACAAAACTGTTGGGAAAATTCCCTCCTTCCCGGAGAAGAAAAGAATTCCCGTTATCTGGGGTCTCCCGTTATCCGGGGTTGGATCGAATTAATGCGATGAGAACCGAATGTAAATGAAGAAAGGTAAAAGACACAAGATTTACCGTGGAAACCCAAAACCGGGAAAAAACCACGTGACCGAAAAACCTCGGCCTGAACTCACTATCACAAGAAAAATAGAATTGATTGATTACAATTGTCTTTATGAGATCTCTATTTATAGAGTCCAACTAGGATCTAATCTAGGAAATATTCTACCGAATATTCTACAATATTCTCTTTCCATATCTTTGACCGCATCTTCCATATATATATAACAATATATATTTGCATATATTCTTCCATATATATCTCAAGAATATATCTTCATATCTTCTTCCATATATATCGCCAACAGAATATATCTTCGTATCTTCTTCCATATATATATAACCAATAAGATATATCTCAATATCTTTATTCCATATATTTAATGCGTCAATTAAGGAAAGATATTTCCCCTCGATACTCTCGAATCCCGATCCAAGTCTAATCCGACCTCTATCAAATAGACTCATCACAATCGTCCGATCGATATCCTTANCAAAACCGGGAAAAAACCACGTGACCGAAAAACCTCGGCCTGAACTCACTATCACAAGAAGAATAGAATTGATTGATTACAATTGTCTTAATGAGACCTCTATTTATAGAGTCCAACTAGGATCTAATCTAGGAAATATTCTACCGAATATTCTACAATATTCTCTTTCCATATCTTTGACCGCATCTTCCATATATATATAACAAGATATATTTGCATATATTCTTCCATATATATCTCCAGCATATATCTTCATATATTCTTCCATATATATCGCCAACAGAATATATATTCATATCTTCTTCCATATATATAACTAATAAGATATATCTCAATATCTTTATTCCATATATTTAATGCGTCAAGGAAAGATATTTCCCCTCGATACTCTCGAATCCCGATCCAAGTCTAATCCAACCTCTATCAAATAGACTCATCATAATCGTCCGATCGATATTCTTAATAGATCCGAGATCCATCAAGTCGATCAACATCACCGCTTCATGTTAGGTTTCCCCGGGTCGGTCTTTCACCATCGAGCCATTCGACTATCACCCGACCTCCATTCCTAACATTTTCTTCACTGCGAGATGAATCACAATAATATACATGTGGAGTTATACAGCTTTCAAAGTCTGGGAAATATATCAGACTTGATATCGCCTGCAGTGGAATATCTAACGGAGGAGGAGCAACCTGATGAGTCGTCAAATAAAGCAAGAAGATGTAAGTTAGGAAAGCGTCATGTAGTTGATCGTGGTCGAGAGACTGGGAACGCTCGACTGATGGCGGATTACTTCACTACCAACTCAACATACACCACTGCACAATTTCATCGTCGTTTTATAATGTCTCGTACATTATTCGAGTGAATCTATGCAGTTGTTGTAGCAACAAATCCCTATTTCGAAGAAAAACTAGATGCTACTGATCGTTGCTCTTTATCGACACTTCAAAAGTGCACGGCAGCTATGCGTATGGTTGTTGTGCTGACCTCTATGATGAATACGTTCGTATTGGTGAAACCACCACTCTTGAGTGTCTTAAACATTTTGTATCATCAATTAGAATTGCATTCGAAGCTAGGTACATGAGACGTCCGACCTCTGAGGACATTCAACGCTTGATGACATGGGCAGATGACCGTGGGTTCCCGGGAATGCTTGGAAGCATCGATTGCATGCACTGGAGGTGGAAAAACTGCCAATAGCTTGGCAGGGTCAATATGCTCGTGATGAAAAAAGTTTCCTTACAATAGTTTTAGAGGTTGTTGCTTCTGCGGATACTTGGATCTGACATGCTTTTTTCGGAATGCCTAGGGCAAATAATAAATTGAACGTTCTGAGTCACTCAACTTTATTGGATGATTTACATATAGGCAATGCCCCAGAAGTTCATTTCTCCGTGAATGACAATACATAAAATATGGGCTATTAATTGGATGATGGGATATATTCAGAATGACCAGTATTCGTGAAATCAATCACTCTCCCTCAAACCGAGAAAGCACGACTATTTGCTGCTCGACAAGAGAGTGCTCGAAAGGATGTAGAGCGAACTTTCGGAGTACTTCAAGCGAGATTTGGAATTATTACTAACTCTGGTCGTTTATAGGATTAACAAACTCTATCATATATTATGTATGCATGCATTATATTGCACAACATGATTGTTGAAAATCGAGGCAATGTTCTTACTCCCGATTCAATACAATTTGAACAAGAAGATGTTAGTCAACAAATATCTTCTCTATCTGATCAAGCTAATGTATCATTTCAAACGTATCTTCAACGTTCAATCAAGTCTAGGAAAGTGAGAGCTCATCATCGTCTTAAGGCTGATTTGATAGAACATATGTGGGTTCATTCTCGTACTAATTAATGCATTCTACTTTGTATAAGTATTGTTGTTTGAATTACTTTGTTTACTTAATCAAATGTTCTAATGTCAATGTTTATCTAAAAATATTTTATCTTACTTATGTTCATTTTATTTACCAATAATAATGATTTGATATGTTAAAAATGGAAATAAACAAATAAAATAAATAAAAATTGTAAGTATCTGGACATGGTTGTAGAGTTGAGAGGAAAGTTGTTATTTAAAATATTGATATTAATATTATGGAAAGAGAAAGATGACGTGGAAAGAAAGAAGACTGATGTAAAGAGAGAGAAACAAATTTCCGTGCAGACAAGGATTGAGATAGCTTAGGAAAAAAATGCATTTATTATTACGGGGTTAAATGAAATACATACTTATTAGGTGTGAAGTGCAATATTTGTAAATATTATCAACATCCTAAACCATAATTGCCACTCCTTTTAGATAAAGATCAATATGATCAAGAAGTATCAATTTCTTTTTTCATATAAGAACTAGTATTTCAGTAATTTGGTCCACATATTTTCATGATCTTGATAATTTTGATCCTAATTTTTATGGTTATGGTAATTGTAATTTCCAAAATATGAAGATGACAAAATATATACTCATATTTTGTAGGTTTCGGTAAAACAAATCCTTAAAGTTTAGTATGAATTGCATACTTGATTTTCAAAATTTTTTATTTTGACAAATGAAATCTTTGATAAGTCAAATTTAGTGAATCGATTTTGTCACTTTGAAAATTTGATTTATCAAATGTTACAAACATAGAGTATCAAATTTTTTAAAACCTTAAAGTTTAAAGACTAAATAAGTCATTACAAGTTATATAAATTAAATTTTTCAAAAATATGAAAATTTATGGACTAAAAGCCATTTTCTCTAGTCAAATTATATGAAAGAACTAAATGCATCAAACTTTCAATTGTTGAATTAAATTACAAGATTTACCAACTTGGAGGGATCAAATTTGTACTAATAGTCAAACTTTGGACACCATATATAGCTAGCTAGCTATTTAAGCACTTGAGAACTTAGAACATCCAAATGAAATTAATTTTGTCACACAAATAAATCAATAAAAACAAAAAAATGAAATTTATAAAGCTATTTGCTACCTCAAAAGTTAATTTAACAAAATAATCAAAGTATGAACCAAATTATCAAAATTCACCAATCTTTAAATACTACATATACATCTCGACCTTAAATAGCTCACTTTCTCAATGTCCTCATCTTGATGGAATCATGGTAGTGAATATTTCTACGACACTGAAGGTTAAGATCGTCTNATTATTTAAATTTGTTTTTATTTATATATATTAATATAATTCATTAATGTTTAAAAAATTAGTTGTATATCAGTATTATTGGAATATAATATAGTTTATACCAATTATTTCGACATTTTACAGGTTTTAAACATTAATTATCATATATATTTGTGGTAGTAATTTATTATTTTGTATAATATAATTAGATAAACATAATTTTATTTATTATTAATTATGAACCATGTTAACAACAAATGTCTTTTTAAAATTTTATATATTAATTAAAAAAATAATTGATATTAACGAGTCGGACTCTTTAACAAATCCGAGTCCCCGAGTCCGAGTCCGCGAATCCCCATGGCGCCGTGGCGGTGTCCATTTAACATAGCCGATCAACCTTTCTATCACCGATCTCCTCATCGATTGATTTTCCCGAAGGCCTCTCCGACCAATCCACCTTTACCGGTGTTCCACTCCCACTCGACAATGCCAGTTTCACAGCATCTTCACCCTTGTGTCGATTTCAAACGTGTCCTCGTCTAGTCTTGCGTTTTGTGATATCCGGTCGATCCGCTATGGATCCGACACCCACATACACACTTCTAGATTTAACTCCCCTGGCCACAATCATCGATCCCTTCGACACTTTGCCACATCCGCCTCCAAAAGTCGTTCGATACCCCTTTGCGTCAAGCTGGCCAATCGAAATCAAATTCTTCTTAAGACTGGGAATATACATTACATCCTCTAACAATCAACTGTGACCGTTAGAATTGATCAGTATGTCTCCCCAACCTGTAATTTTCATCGCCTTCCAGTCTGCCAAGTAGACTTTTCCATGATTTCCGCCCGCAAAATTAACGAATATACTTTTATTGGATGAAATGTGAAATGATGCTCCCGAGTTAAATACCCATGACTCAATCGGACTCTCAATGCACATGACTAGTACATCGTCCGTCTCGACAACCGACGTCGATACATTCCTTCTTTTCTCCTTGCACTCTCGCTTCAAGTGTCTCCTCTTTTCGCAATTCCAACACTCCGGTTCGCCACGTGACCTATACTTCACCCGAGTCTTTCCCTTTGACCGATCATCCCGATCATCATCGCCATCACGTCCTCCCTTGCCCCATTGGTTATTATACCGACCCGACTCTGTTCCCAAAGTAGCAGGGTCACTGCATTCCCGACTGGATTTCCGCACTTCCTCACTGATCAACCGATCCCGCACGTCGATAAACTTTAACTTACCCGGTTGGCTACTGATCACGTCGACCGTGGTCCCCCAACTGTCCGGCAATGTTCCAAGTAAAAGGACTGCCAATTGATCATCCTTGATTTCGTGCTCCATCGATGCAAGATTATTGAACTCGTTCAAGTGTTTAGAAACTGAACCACCTTCGACCATCTTCAAGGTGTAAAGTTTCTTTGCAAGGTGCACTAAATTCGTTGATGTCGGCTTTGCTTACATATCCTCAATCGCCTTCATAATCCCGTACGTAGTGGTTTTATTGGAAACGTTAAAGTCAACGTTTCTCGTTAAAGTCTCCACCACGAACCCGAGAGCCTTTTCGTCGATTCTCGACCACTCGGTATCCTCCATCTCTTTCGGTTTATCCTTCTTCAAAGCTGCTCTGAGATCATGTCGTCGTAAAGTTCCTTCAATCTGCATCTTCCAATACCGATAGTCGTCGCCATCAAACATCTTCGAGATAACTCGGTATTCCCCCATCGCCACGATCCGTCACAACCTACCTGACGGGACAACCCCACAACCACCACCAATTGTTGGGAAAAAATCATTCTTCCCGGAGAATAAAAGAATTCCGTTATCCGGGGTCGGATCGAATTAATGTGATGAGAACCGAATGTAAATGAAGAAAGGTAAAAGACACAAGATTTACCGTGGAAACCCAAAACCGGGAAAACCACGTGACCGATAAACCTCGGCCGTGAACTCACTATCACAAGAAGAATAGAATTGATTGATTACAATTGTCTTCATGAAGACTCTATTTATAGAGTCCAACTAAGATCTAATCTAGGAAATATTCTACCGAATATTCTACAATATTCTCTTTCCATATCTTTGACCGCATCTTCCATATATATATAACAAGATATATTTGCATATATTCTTCCATATATATCTCCAGAATATATCTTCATATCTTCTTCCATATATATCGCCAACAGAATATATCTTCATATCTTCTTCCATATATATATAACCAATAAAATATATCTCAATATCTTTATTCCATATATTTAATGCGTCAATTAAGGAAAGATATTTCCCCTCGATACTCTCGAATCCCGATCCAAGTCTAATCCGACCTCTATCAAATAGACTCATCACAATCGTCCGATCGATATCATTAATAGATCCTAGATCCATCAAGTCGATTAACATCACCGCTTCATGTTAGGTTTCCCCGGGTCGATCTTTCACCATCGAGCCATTCGACTATCACCCGACCTCCATTCCTAACAATCTCCCACTTGGAGTTGGGTGATCTTTTATTCTTCTTAAGTAGTCCGCCCAACACTTATGCACCGACACGATGCCTTTTGAGAGTTGAACAACTCTCGCCTCCGACTTTCGAGGTAAGTGTCCACCCTCGAAAGTCCCCGTTCGCCAAATCACCTGGTGAACCAAGTTAGGGCATGCCCCAGCCCTAACTTAGCCGAAGTGACAAAAACTTTCAACTTCCCCAAAACCGAAGTCTTGGCCTCCAAGGACACTTTCTCGTCCTTCAGGGCAAACTCCCACTCCTCGGAAGCTTTCTTCGCCCTCCATTGCCTAACCGCAGAAGCTAACGATTCCCCTGTATTCCGATCTGCCGTCTGATCGACCATACCCGGATCCTTTTCCGACCGATCAACCTTGCTATCACCGATCTCCTCATCGATTGATTTTCCCGAAAACCTCTCCGACCGATCAACCTTTACCGGTGTTCCACTCCCACTCGACAATGCCGGTTTTACCGCATCTTCACCCTTGTGTCGATTTCGAACATGTCCTCGTTTAGTCTTGCGTTTTGTGATACCCGGTAGATCCGCTATGGATCCGACCCCCACATACACACTTCCAGACTTAACTCCCCTAGCCACGATCATTGATCCCTTCGACACTTTGCAACATCCGCCTCCAAAAGTCGTTCGATACCCCTTTGCGTCAAGCTGGCCCATCGAAATCAAATTCTTCTTAAGACCAGGAATATACATTACATCCTCTAAAAACCAACTGTGACCGTTAGATGTGATCGGTATGTCTCCCCGACCTGTAATTCTCTGCGCCTTCCCGTCCGTCAAGTAGACTTTTCCATGATTTCCGCCCGCAAAATTAACGAATATACTTTTATCGGATGAAATGTGAAATGATGCTCCCGAGTCAAATACCCATGACTCAATCGGACTCTCAATGCACACGAATAGTACATCGTCCGTCTCGGCATCCGACGCCGATACATCCCTTCTTTTCTCCTTGCACTCTCGCTTCAAGTGCATCCTCTTTCCGCAATTCCAACACTTCGGTTCGCCACGTGACTTAGACTTCACCCGAGTCTTTCCCTTTGACCGATCGTCATCGCCATCACGTCCTCCCTTGACCCATCGGTTATTATACCGACCCGACTCTGTTGCCAAAGCAGTAGGGTCATTGCATTCCCGACTGGATCTCCGCACTTTCTCGCTGATCAACCGATCCAACACGGTGATAAACTTTAACTTACCCGGTTGGCTACTGATCACGTCGACCGTGGTCCCCCAACTGTCCGGTAATGTTCCAAGTAAAAGGACTGACAATTGATCATCCTTGATTTCGTGCTCCATCGATGCAAGTTGTCCGGCAAGATTATTAAACTCGTTAAAGTGTTTGGAAACTGAACCACCTTCGGCCATCTTCAAGGTGTAAAGTTTCTTTGCAAGGTGCACTAAATTTGTTGATGTCGGCTTTGCGTACATATCCTCAATCGCCTTCATCATCCCGTACGTAGTGGTTTTATCGAAAAAGTTAAAGGCAACGTTTCTCGTTAAAGTCTCCACCACGAACCCGAGAGCTTTTTCGTCGATTCTCGACCACTCGGCATCCTCCATCTCTTTCGGTTTATCCTTCTTCAGAGCCGCTCCGAGATCATGCCGTCGTAGAGTTCCTTCAATCTGCATCTTCCAATACCGATAGTCGTCGCCATCAAACATCTTCGAGATAACTCGGTATTCCCCCATCGCCACGATCCGTCACAACCTACCCCACGGGACAACCCCACAGCCACCACCAATTGTTGGGAAAATTCCCTCCTTCCCGGAGAAGAAAAGAATTCCCGTTATCCGGGGTCTCCCGTTATCCGGGGTCGGATCGAATTAATGCGATGAGAACCGAATGTAAATGAAGAAAGGTAAAAGACACAAGATTTACCGTGGAAACCCAAAACCGGGAAAAAACCACGTGACCGAAAAACCTCGGCCTGAACTCACTATCACAAGAAGAATAGAATTGATTGATTACAATTGTCTTCATGAGACCTCTATTTATAGAGTCCAACTAGGATCTAATCTAGAAAATATTCTACCGAATATTCTACAATATTCTCTTTCCATATCTTTGACCGCATCTTCCATATATATATAACAAGATATATTTGCATATATTCTTCCATATATATCTCCAGAATATATCTTCATATCTTCTTCCATATATATCGCCAACAGAATATATCTTCATATCTTCTTCTATATATATATAACCAATAAGATATATCTCAATATCTTTATTCCATATATTTAATGCGTCAATTAAGGAAAGATATTTCCCCTCGATACTCTCGAATCCCGATCCAAGTCTAATCCGACCTCTATCAAATAGACTCATCACAATCGTCCGATCGATATCCTTAATAGATCCGAGATCCATCAAGTCGATTAACATCACCGCTTCATGTTAGGTTTCCCCGGGTCGATCTTTCACCATCGAGCCCTTCGACTATCACCCGACCTCCATTCCTAACAAGCCCGTTGGTTCTTCTGCTGAATTTCGGTTACGTCACGTTATTATGAAGGGAATTTATGATTTATGAGTGAGATGTTCTTGTTCAATCAGATGTGGACGACAAAGTTCCGCCCCTTTGTCGATAAGGTTTTGTTGTTAGATTTCGCCGTTGATCCAATTGGCACGAAGCTTATCTAGTAAACTACGGGTTCTTGATCAAATCTATTTCTCCCTATTCTGTGTGGAACTTCAAAGTTCAAAGGAAAATGAAAGGGCGTAACACTTGGAGAGGGCCTGCAATCCAGGATCATATTTTCTTTACAGCGTATTGATTACCAGGTATGCTCATACAAATAATTAAATAAATACAAATAAGCAAGAAATAATGTTCATAACGCAAAGTTACCACAATACTATAAGTTTTGCAGGGATGAAAAATTCATTTATTAGAACTCATCCTTCGATTTACCAAAAGAACTTATTGGGTCACTATAACGAAAACATTAAGAAGGCGATCCACTTTTTTAAAATAAAACTGATTTTAAACATTAATCCATATTGTTGTGGTCTGAAAACAAGGGTCTCAATAGTCGTCCGGTTCGTTGTAAGATAAACTGTCAACAGTCGTCCGGTTCGCTACTAGCCGGCTGTCTCCAGACCAGTGGAGGCTCGTACGACTATGTCAGACACGCATCTGACAAGATCATCAGAGGCTATCGTAACATGTTTGAGGAGTGCCGATGGCCCGAAGCGTAGTCTGTGCGTCCTGGATCGATCGGTCCCGATGAGGGGGAGAACGCATGATTCCGTCGATCGGTCCCGATCACTAAGATCGGACCTTCGGACCCGAGTATTCTCGCCGGGCCGTCTATTCGCGTGAGCTGGATTTGGGCCTCCAAGTTCGGCTTATGTTACTTGGGCTGACTTGGCTCAGCTTGGGCCTAACCAGGTTCAGGGTACTGGGTTCCGAAGGTCTCATCATATATATATTATAACCCAATTTCAAAATAATTTATTTTATTGATATTATATTGTTGAATAACTTAAAATATTTTCAAAATGAAGTGGTGTTTGTCGCCACCAAATTTCAACGTGATATCCCCATAGTTTGTAAATTGCATACAAAATCCTTAAGTTAATATGATTGTGTTGTTGAACCAAAATTTTTAAAGTTGTAAATTACATATCCTTAAAGTTTACGAATTGTGAGATTAGTATTCCAATTTTAAAAAACGTCTATATTTTATCTTAATAATTGTTAATATTTTAAATACATTCATATTTTGAAAAAATTAAAAATAACACAAGTTATTAAAACCACTCAAATGAAAAATAAGAAACTCATTACTCTTGATCCTTGAATGGTTTTGAAACTTTGAACACTTTGTATAAAATTTATATATTTTAGACCAATAGCCTTTACACTATTCATACCATGATAATCTTTTCTTTTACAATATGATTGAGAAATAACAAATATGAATGGGACACATTTTTATATTTTTAAAAATGGGACGCGGCTATGATATTAAATAGTAATATAAACTATAAAGTATGTCGGCCGCACGGTTACGAATGCACGTCCAACACGTGGCTAAGTATAAATGGGCAAAGAACTTTCTTCGACACTTATTCAGCATCATTGATCATCTAAATTTGCTCCAGATGCCACCACGTGTCCCTTGGCCTCCAACCGGATCAACGATTATATATAGAAAAGCATATATTTGGAGTTTCGGATAAGAACATAAAGTAGAACTTCAGATATTTGTTGATTGATTCTTGACTTATTAGATTCCTAGTATCCTTTTGTTGTTTCTTGATTTGGGTTTGTTGTTGTTCGATGATAAGTTTTTCTGATGATGAAACTCGCCGGATATTGAATTTTCCGGCTGTGGCTCCATGTGAATCCATTTCACTTTCCACTATTCTTCCTTCTCTGATCAGCATCGGTGTTGCGATTTCTGGTTTCAAATCGAAGACCCTTTTCACTAACAGAAGAAATATCAAGAATTCAATCCGTTTGGTTGAAACTCTCGTTGTTTTTATTGAAGAAATCCAGGTCGTGGATTCAAGATTTGAGGGTTCTTTGGTTCTTTTCTTGTCTGAGATTCACATAATATTTCAGAAGCTTCATTTTCTATTGGAGGATTGTACTAGAGATGATGCTCGTCTTTGGTTGCTTATGAAATCGGAAGATGTTTCTACACATATACGTTGTTTAATGAGAGGAATCTCAGCAGCTATTGATGTAATTCCGTTTACTGGATTAGATATTGATGATGAAGCTAAGGAAGTAGCGGAATTCGTCAGAAACCAGACTATGGTTACGAATTTTGAATTGGAAGAAGATGATTATCGGATCAGATGTAAAGTTATCGCGATTCTTGATACGTTTGAATTTGGGATTACTCCAAAATCTAGTGAATTGAAAAGGGTTCTTGATTGTCTTGGAATCAAAAGCTGGATTGATTGTAATTTACAGTTCAATTTTTTGTATTCTGAATCTGGATATGTTTGTTCATCTTCTGATAAAAGAGGTTTTAGATTCCTAAGAAGCTTAATGGCTTTGATGATTTACAGCAGGTGCACACTTTTTTCCGCATTTAACAACGCTTCGATTCGTGTTTCGCAACAATCAGATGAATCCCTCACCTTGAAGATGATCTCCTCTTTAAATCCAGATGATTTCAGATGTCCAATTTCCCTAGCAATCATGACTGATCCGGTTGTTTTATTGTCCGGGCAGACGTATGATCGTTCTTCGATCCTTAAATGGTTTGGAGCTGGAAATAACACTTGCCCGAAAACAGGTGAAGTATTATCTGACCTAATGCTTGTTCAGAATCAAGCCCTGAAGAGGCTGATCAAGCTATATTGTTCCGAAAATGGCAGCGAGTTTCCTCAACAACAGGGATCGGCAAAAATCCCGATTACTGAAAATAGTTTAGCAGCTGAGAATGCCATTCATTTGGCTTCCACTTTTCTTGTTTCAAGGCTTGTAGCTGGAAATATGGAGTATCAGTATAATGCTGCTATTGAAATTAATCTTCTTACCAAAACAAGCATTTTTAACAGGTCTTGTTTGGCTGAAGCAGGTGCAATTTCTCCCCTTTTATCTCTTGTTTCTTCAAAAAATCTCTATATACAGGAGACTGCAATGTCATCTATCCGTAATCTGTTGAAATGCCCTAAAGCAACGACGAATTTCGTCGAATATGGAGGATTTGAGATCATTGTTAAGGCTTTGAATGAAGGTTTAACGATGAAAGTTCGTGAGCTTGCAGCTTGTGCATTGTTCTATTATTCTTCTGTTGAAGATAACAGAACTACAATCGATGCAACTCCCTCTGCAATCTCTGGCTTGATGAACTTGCTACGAGACGGACCTGATCGTTCAAAAAATCGTACATTAGTAACGATATTTGAGTTTCTTTCGAACCCCGAAAACCATAAGAAAATGTTAGTGGCAGGACTAGTTCCACTGGTAATAAACACATTGAAATCTTCAAAAAAAGATGACCTTACAGCAAACTGTTTAGCAGTTTTAGCTAATCTCGGAGAGAAACCCGACGGGGCAGCCATTACATATACCGCTGGAATATTGCCGATTATCATACGAATTATCGGAAGTTGTAACTCGAAAGCTGGGAGAGAATACTGTGTATCTTTGTTGCTGTCTTTGAGCATGAATAATGAAGGAGATGTGGTTCCTGTTTTAGTGACGAATCCTGCATCTCTAATGAATTGTTTGTATTCTGTGGTCGCTGATGGTTCGCCTTGGGCGAGGAAGAAAGCGAGTTCACTCATACGAATCCTGCATAGTTACACCGAGGAGGACGGGTCGGTGGTGTCTCGGGTGCATCCTCGGGAACACTTTGTTCATGTGTGGTGATCATCTTTTACGCATTGCCACACTTTTATTGAAATTCTGTGTTTGGGAAGACCTAATTTACATGTCTATAATTTTGTAATTCAATAAAATTCGATTTATTTCCTTTGTAATATATTCGATTAAATACTCATTTTTTAGAATTAAGAATTTAAATTTATATATTTGCCATAAATGGATTTAAATCAAGCTTCAAATTCGAACTGTACATGTGGGTTTGATAGGCTTAGACTAACGAGCTAATTTTATAGGCCATTTCATAATTGGGATAAGACGTGATTGGCCCATAGAAATGATCGATTCGGTCACTTCAAATATTAGTTATTATAAAAATAGTCCTACAAGGAGCGTTTCCTTGTAGCCCACAATCCTGACCTTCGCAAACGCATAATTTCTTCAAGTTCCGAAGTCGTTGTGGTCTTTCCGTTGCTGTTGACGAAGTCGGAAGCTTATTTCGACGTCTATGTTGTATAATTGGTACATCTTTTCATTTTTCTTGATTTCTGCTGAGGTTTGCCCCTATTCCGTGTGGTAGATATCACGCTGTGCAATTTTTCTTGGACGTAAGTGCTTGTTTACTTTTTTCCTAAATTTTGACAACAATATCTGTTATTTTTTATGTTCGCGTTTTGCATTTGTAGTGTTATTCGTGGTAGTAGAAAATTGACATTTTTTGTGATGATTTAGTGTACTGTTCATATCGATCCTCTAATTTTCTGAAATAGAACTGTCCCTCTGAATTCTGGTAATAAATTACATTAACAGTTTTTCAGTAATATCACTCGTAGTGGTGACTGCGGTTTCTTTTTGTATTTGCTCTAATGTGTTGTGATTTGTAATGTCTTAGATTTTTTTTATTTTGGATTACTTTTCCTTTTTTTATTGGTGATGTAAATGATTGAGTAATCGTAAGAAAATCCATATTTAGTTTAGACATTGGAATTCTGGAAGATTGCTTTTTTTGTGTTCCTAATGCTCCATTTAAGGAATTTACATACATACATCTGATATCTCATAATTTCTTATTCTGTTGCTTTGCAGTGAACCTTTGATGACTTATGAACATCTTTTTTTTAGCAAAGTGATTTCACAATATTCTTGAAGTTCTTGTCCGAAAAGAGAAGTTTAAATGGCTGGCCCTCCATCTGCGGATCCTTCTCTTCATGGTGCTCCTGGAGGTGACCATAAGGCTTCTCCTGATGAGCCGGAAGGAGGGGCCGGGCGGTGGTACTTGTCCAGAAAAGAAATTGAGGAAAATTCACCTTCTAGAAAAGATGGAATAGATTTAAAAAAAGAGGCTTATCTACGCAAGTCATACTGCTCACTTTTGCAAGATTTAGGCATGAGGCTTAAAGTGTAAGTTTATCATGGAACTGCTATTTTCATACATCTTTTTTTTTGGTATTTTCGGTTAGGTTCCTATATATTTGTAGTGAATTAGTAATGTATTTTAGTTGTCCCTTTTTTCCAAAATAAAACTCTTTAACTTCTTATTGTTATTATGCATTATTCCTGCATCTGGGTGCATGCGTAAGGGATATAGTAATGAGTTTGACTGCAGAGAGATGTGTAATTGTGATAATACCCTATATCTTCCCCTTGTCCTGGATAAATTTTGAATATTTTATGCTCTGGCACTTTTATTGAGCTCTTATATTTCATTTTTGCGTGGAAGTAACGGATGAAAATTGAATAGTATATACAGATTTTAATGTTTTGTCAACAAACTTATTTTGCATTCTTGCGTTGGATAAATTCTGTATATTGATAGACACTTTATGGTGCAGGCCCCAACTAACCATTGCTACAACTATTATATTCTGTCACCGCTTCTTTTTACGCCAGTCACATGCAAAAAATGATAGAAGGGTAAGTCATTTCATTTTCTGCTTTTCATATGAATAATGTGACAGCGTGTCGTATTCCCATTTTATGCATTTGAATTAGGAGTTTGGAGAATATTTGCTAGTAGGACTAGAAAATACCTGTTACATTGAAAATGTATATGCTTGTTTGTGAAGAAGTTTAGGAGTATTTCAAATACGGTGCAGTATTCTGACATGTTGCGGTATAAAAAAATGGATCAGAATCAAACGTATCCCTTTGCAGTGTTTATTAATCTAAATATGGTGAATGTCATTTTCTTTTGTCATTTTAAACCCTTTTTAAATTCCATGTTCTTTTTTCCTTTGGCAGACGATTGCAATAGTATGTATGTTTCTTGCCAGTAAGGTTGAAGAAACCCCTCGTCCTAAAAAAGATGTTATTATTGTATCATATGAAATCATACATAAAAAGGATCCTGCTGCTGTGCAGAAGATTAAGCAGAAGGTGATTAGCTTTTCTGGAGTAATTACTGTAATGCAAATTTGTTAGTTCTTCAGTAGCTTTTACTTCTATTTGATATATTTAACTGCTTATAGATACCTGATGTACTCTTTGCCCGCATAGCTAAAAATTTCTGGCTACATTAGCTCTTTTAGAAAATGCGGCTTGCATAATTACCTATGTAGTGATTGTAATTATACAATTTTTGAGCTATTAACGGTGCAGGATGTTTATGAACAACAAAAGGAACTGATCTTACTGGGAGAAAAGTTTTTCTAGTAACTCTTGGTTTTGATCTGAATCTGACTCAACCATACAAGCCCCTTGTTGATGCTATAAAAAACTTTAAGATTGCTCAAAATGCCCTACCTCAAGTGGCTTGGAATTTTGTTAATGATGGGTATGATCTTTTGCATTGCAATGTGCTTATCCATGATCCGTTAGAGCTCTTGTTATTTTGACCAAGAAAGCACCGTGCAGGCTTCGGACATCTTTATGTCTGCAATTTAAACCCCACCACATTGCAGCGGGTGCTATTTTCCTTGCTGCAAAGTTTTTCAGAGTGAAGCTTCCACATGAGGTCTGGGGACAAGAGTTTGATGTCTCCCCGCACCAATTGGAGGGTTGGTGTCTTCCTGCCTCCTTTGGTTGCTTGTAGGAATCATATTCTTGAAACTTAATTCTTTCATGGGACAGTATACATATTTTTATGCTTTTTGTTGCTGTACATCGATGCACAAACCTTTACTTACAACTGATATTCACCCCCTTCTCTTGCAGATGTTAGCAATCAAATGCTTGAGATGTATGAACAAAACAAAGCGCTTCCATCCCAGACTAGTGAAGCTGAAGGGAGTGCTGGGAACAGTCAGCGGCCGCCATTGAATGGACATCCCAACGATGAGCATATAGCTAGTTCCTCATATGGTGGAACTGGTTTAACAGTATCATCTTCAAAGCTGGAACCTTCAAAAGTCGACACGGATACGACACATGTTAACCTCACTGGACTTCCTAAAACTTCCCCAGCTCGTAATGGTGATCATGGAAGCTGTGATGTCAATCTCGTTCCAGATAGTAAAGAAGATGATGAGGTGCATGACAGCAAGCACCTGCAATATGAGTCTGTTACTGGACAAGTTAACTCAGGGGTCATTGATGTGCATCAGGATGGTGAACAAAATGGGAACCCAGAGCTATCTGAAAACAGTGATGCAGTGGAAGTAAAAGATAAGCGTAATGGAAGAGTTTTGTCTACCAAAGTTGTTACTGCAGTTGGTCAGTCGCGTGGAATGCAAACAAAAAGCTGGACCTAGAGAAAGTGATTTCACTGAAAGCGGCGATGGAACGGCGTAAGGCGCAGGGTGGTATTGCACATAAGACAGCCCCAGAGGATGAGATTGAAAGGGAACTAGAGAACGTTGAAATGCCTCAAAATGAAAGAGCACGTCTGACAGAAAGCAAACCTGGTCAGAGGACACTCGCCACAATCATGAAATGACAGTAAAATGGTCACATAGAGGTAAAGATGTCGTTGAAGAAGGTGAACTGGAGTTTTTTTATGGTGGCAGCGTTGATAGAGGATATCCATCACCAAGATCAAGCGCATATAAAAGGAAGCTGGAAAGCCCTCCGGATAAATATGCTCTTCCTAAACAAAGCAATCATGCAGACAGTGACGATCGGACTGCAATGGGAAGACAAGAGTATCAGGATAGGGAGAACAAGAGACGCTTACAGGAGAATCATGTATGAATGAATGAAGGCTGGCTGATCATGTGCCGTTGAAGAAGCACATACTTGGTAAGTGAGCTGAATTCCCTGTGATTTTGTCTGTGTTTGTGCATTTAAAACAGCAAAACAGTGAGTCCGAGGTGTGTCTGTCTGTGTGGCTGGCTAAGCTGTCCAAATTAAGTTACTATATATATATTTTCGAACCTCCAGTTGCTCAAGTTTGCTAATTGGTAATATATATTTTCGTATTTTGCAGTATCAAATCTAATATATTAAATTCTGTCATCTGTAAGTCCTGTTGTGTTTCATTACTTCATCTTCCTTACGTCTTTCAGTTACTCAGGTGCATCAACAGTTCAACAACGGCCAATCCGGTTTAAGGCTGAATCAAGATGTCGAGAATATAAATAGTGGAAGACTGGGTGCACTTCGCGCTTCCATGGCACGGATCGGATTGTGAGAAACGGGTTTCGAATTTATCAAGAATGACTAAAATGGGACGTAGTTATACAATATCAGTTGGTAGTAGCAGCGAGACTGATGAACAACTACCCGCTATTGTATAGTTTGTTATTTTTGTTTTAATATCTGTTCATGTTCATGGTTTTTATTTCTAATTTCAATGGTGTTGTTCATCGGGAGTAGGAATTTTATTCTTTTGTGAATTCTCTGTATGAAACTTGATATTTGTGGGAATTTTGATTTATTCATTTCATTTTCTTGATTCTTTTATCTTGTTTTCCTTCCTCTTTGGCTACTTTGATAAGAACCCTTTTTGGAGTTCAATTTCCATAGTCGGTGAACCCTCCTCTCCCTCTCATGTTGGAAGTTGGAACACGAGAAGAAAATTATGATGTTTCTCTAGGAAGCAAATTGAGAAAAAATTACCATGTGGACGAGATGGTATAGATCCAAAACAAGAGTCTCATCTACGGGAGTTATATTGCTTCTGCTTAATCAAAATTAAGAAGGATTTCCTAATATCATTAGAGCATGGAGCAACCCATTCAGCGTTATGTTGGTAAGGATTTCATTGTGCATTTGGAGGATTTCCTACCCGAGGCATTAGCATGTTGTTGCAATTGAGCTTGCACCCTTCCTCGGAATAGATAATGAATGTTGTACTTGAGCGATCATTATGAACACCTGGTGGGATGCCAAATTTACCGGATATGGAGATCCCCTCGACCATTTGTTCCGGCTAGTAACGGCATTCGTTGCAAAGTCTTTACAGCCACACTACATAAGGAAGTTAAGTCATGATTCAAGAACCTACATTCGACTTCAAATTGTACTTTTGAAGATTTTGTATACTCTTCACCCAACAGTTTGCCTTGAACATCGGAACACCTCGAAACAAGGGTAAGTTATACGTCTTGAGATACACACCTTGAAAGTTGAGCTTCAGTAGTTCATCGAAATGTTTAACCACATCGCTTGAGAGATCAAGATGGAACGCAAAGAAAAATTAGATATTATGCATCAAACTTGGGACATGGATGCTGATTCAAATAAGAGGGTATATTGTGATATGCACAAAACAAATGATCATCCTACCACAAAGTGTCATTTTCTTGGAATCGTATCAAGGAGTTGGCGAAGGAGGAGTCTAGGAATATGAAAAGCAAAAAGGTCGATCACAAGAAGGGAGAGTGAGACGATCGGGGTACAACTGGAATCCACCCCTGCATCGCAACGATCATGATGAGCGTTATGAAGATCGTGAATGCCCTCGTCAAGAATGAAACCAGCAGCGAAGATGAAAGGATCAAAGGCATAGAACGCCCCAAGATGCATATAACTATTGAGTGTGGAGATCGGTGTTGGTGAACCCGATCTGTATGAAACTTGTGATTAGAGATATATTTGACTGATGAGTATTAAGTGCTACGTCAAGACGGTTGAGGAAGTTGGGATTTTTCACGGGGACATAAAAATGCATCACTGATTCAATTAGAGAATATTGTGAAGTTCATATATTTGGTAATAGAATCAGATGAATATTAAGAAATCTTTTATAAGATTTCTAGTATTGACATAAAGTCATCCGTATAAATAAAAGTCCTTAATTTCAAATCTCATTATTTGGATTTCTTCAGTGAGAACTCAATTGTACTTCTTCCAATAGTGAAGACCGTGCCATAGGTCATGTAGTTTTTTACCCGTGTTGGATTTTCCTAGTTAAATTCTTGTGTCTTTATGTTTGCTTTTCTCAATTCTAGGTTCCAAATTAATAATCAATTTTCCACGCATTCCCGAAAATTGGTGGTGGTTGTGGGGTATAGGTTTGCAATCTTCGATGGGTGACAATAAGTGAGCCTAAGAATGTTTCACGGATATATTTTGTCTATTGGAAAATCCAAATCGATAATACCCTCTATCAGAATGATTTAGGAGATGCATTGGAAGAAATGAAGCTGGCAAAGATGGATAATGCAAACTGGCAGAAACTGAATCGCAAAACATTGGTGATCGTTGAACTGTCATTGTCAAAGAAGGTAGCATGCAACTACCACGATTAGACGGCACATACTGTATGATGAAGGCGCTGTCCAATATGTACAAGCAGCCATCATCGACATATCATGCGCTCTTGACATGGTAGTTGTATAGCATGACGATGGCAGATGGTGCAACAGTTGTAGAACATCTCAATTATTTATGCAATATGGTCAACCAATTGTCAATGTTCGACCATGTCATGGATGATGAAACGCAAACGGTTGTTGTTCATGGTACCATGGCCGAAAGCTGGTTGAACAAGGTTGATATCATAAGTAATCAACATGTGAAACTTAATTTTCATGATGTGTCGCTTGGCTCATCAGTGAAAAAATGAGACGAAAGAAGAAGGGAGAGAAAAAAAAAGCATTGATTGTAGACTCTTGCAATTGGAAGAGTAACCGAGGATGAAATAATGATGGGGGTCGTTGTCGGTCAAGGAGCCGAATGAGAGGGAAGTTGAAAACCTCGAGCATAGATAGAGTGCTGGAATTGCGGAAAAATGGTCCATTTCCAAAGGGATTGCAATGAGCTCAAGAAGGAAGAGAAATCAGCCTCTCTGGCAGTTGATTCAGAAAAGGCACTCACACATACTATTGAGAGTCCGGTGGAGTTATGGGTGGTTGAATCAGGTGCATTTTTCCAGTCTTCTTCAATCTTGATTTGTTTAAATCTTTTAAGGCAGAAAATCATAGAAATGTTTATCTAGCGGATGAGAAGTCGTTGGAAATCATCGATCGGGGTGATATACCGATTAGATCCTCCAACAGGTTCTCGTGGAGATTGGAGGATGTGATGTACCTTCCTAGCCTAAGCAAAAATTTAATCTCGGTCGAACAACTTGATTCTAAAGGTTACCCACCATCATTCACGGACGGTAAGTGAAAGTGACCAAAATAGCTTTTGTATTTTTTTTTGTAGAGAGACCGATCGGCACCATGAGAGTCAAGTTGGAATTTGCAACGACAGAGGACCGAATGAGATAGCTGAAGATGTGGCACGATAGGCTCGGGCACATGAGTGAAAGGCCAAGAAAGGATTACTACCTAAGTTTGACTTTGGAGAAGTAGGATTTTGTGAAGATTGTGTACTAGGAAGCAAAATAAAGTCACTTTTACAAAGGTGAAGAGGGATCGAAAGAAGAAGAAGCTTGAACTCGTGAATACAGACGTATGTAGTATGACACCGGTGGAGTCCCTAGGGGGCTCAAGATATTATGTCACCTTCATTGACGACTACAATCGTATGAGTAAATTTCTTAAGGAACAAATCTGACGTGTTTGATACTTTTAGAAAGTTGAATACATAGGTGAAACTCTAGGACGGGGCTAAGTTAAAGTGTCTAAAGTCACACAATGGAGGAGAATATGATAGTGATGAGTTTATTGGTCCCAAATAAACCAAGGTAAATGGAGTTGTTGAGAGGATAGCCGAACACTGAATGAGCGAGCTCGAATGGCAGCGTATGATATAGCACTGAATGAGTTGTTGAATTGTCAAAGACCTTTTGGCCGGATGCTGTGAGTATGACATCGTACTTGATCAACCGAGGTCCCTCGATACCATTGGATCTTGAAATACCGGAGGACCAATGGACTGGAATACCTTAAAGTGTTCGATAATGTTGCCTATGTACACGTGGATCCCAAAAAGAGAGACAAATTTGATGCGAAAGCTGTTAAGACTATCTTCGTTAGTTATGAAATATATTATTTTATTTACCGCTTTTGGTTAAATGGTAAGAAAATAATAAGGTCGATCGATTTAACATTTAATGAGAACGAACTCTACAAGGATACTATTCATAAGGTTGATGAGAAGCTTATCGAAGACATAGTGGTCGAGCCCTTAAGTGGGAGGGGAGGGATGGACCTGTGATTCGATTGGAGAAGCTGATCAAGATCACAAATGACGAAGATACTGATGAGGTGGATGAAGATCGGATGAAGATCGATCGACAGATGACAATATCTAACAAGTCACTCCTATGTTGAGACAGTCGACTAGGGAGAGGAGATCACCCGATCGGTATATTCATGCAATGTGTCACACATTGTTGACTAACTATGGCAAGTCAGAGAATTTCTGAGAGGTAGTCGAGTCTCTGGAGACGGAAAAGTGGGAGTTTTCTATGCAGGAAGAGATGGCGTCCTTGTCGAAGAAAAAGACTTGGGTCTTGACAACACTGCCGAAAGGACATCCGACCTTACTCAATAGATGGGTCTTCAGAGTAAAATAGGAGACAAATGAGTCCAAACGTTACAAAGCGAGACTAGTGGTCAAATGATTCTTGCAGAAAACGAGAATTGATTTTTCCAAGGTATCCTCACCGGTAGTCAGATGACGACGATCAGGGTGATTGAATATAATAGTTGAGAAGAATCTCCATCTTGAGCAGATGGATTTGAAGACTGCTTTCCTTCACGGTGATATGGAGGAAACATCTTAATTGGCACAATCTGAGAGGTTTAAGGTGCATGTTAAAGAAAATCTAGTATACAAATTGGTAAATAACTTATATGGATTGAGACAAGCTTCTCGGCAGTGGTACTTGAATTTTTATTCCTTAATGATCGAACACGGTTTCAAAAAATGTGAGACGGACAACTGTTGTTATCTCTGGGCAAGCAAAGATGCATACGTAATCCTTATATTGTATGTCGATGACATGCTAATCAAAGGCGTTGATATGGAAGAGATGAAAATGTAAAGCTACAATTGTCTTATGCATTCGAAATGAAGGACTTCGGATTGGTCAAAGAGATACTAGGGATGAGAATCCTGAGGGTTTAGAAGGGTACACTTACATTGTCCCAAGAAAAATATATATTCAAAAGTGGTTGATCGGTTTCAAGTAGAGAATTGAAAATGACGAGGACACCTTTGGGAATACACTTGAAATTCTCAAATGAGCAGGAGGCGATGATTGATCGAGATATGGAAGAGATGAAGGATGTGCCTTACTGTCTGTTGGTCGGAAGTTTGATGTATGCCATGGTGTGTACGAGGCTAGACATAGCCCATGGAGTGATAGTCGTGAGCAGATTCATTTCATACCCTTGAAAAGAGCATTGGAAAACAATGTTTTGGTTTATATGGTATGTGGACAAAACGAGATGGGATATGATATTACCTGGGGATGTTTTTGGTATCACGATGCCCTAGGAGCTCGTCTGACGTGGCTAGATGGTATTTTTGGTATTCTTGGTATTCTCGTCTATTTACGTCATTCTATGGTTTTGGGGGGTATTCTCGTAATTTGGACTTCCCGGGAGTACATATTTGCATCTGAATATCGTTTCTGGCAGTCTCAGGCAAGTTCGGCCCCAGACAGGGTCGAAGGGTATTTTCGTAATTTGGCACCCGAGAAGCATACCGGTAAGTTGTGGCGATATTTTTGGCTGTATATTCGACATCTGGAAGCAGTGAATTATTTTACGAGGTTCTCCGGTAGTTTCTCATCGATATTTCCGGCTAATTCTCGATCGAGACGCATTTCCGAAGTTCTATTGCGGAATGACATTTGTTCTAATTTAATTGAATATTATTTAGGTGCCTTGGGCTTAATCCAATGAAAATGGGCTCCTGGGCCTCAAACTTATTAATTGGGCTGGATTTCTCTATTAATATGAGCTCCAAGGCACTGAGAAGGGATTCGGACTCTCTTAGCTTCTCCCAAGGCAATGCTCTGGCTCAAATTCGCTAATGCAGTTGCGAGACTTCGTTTTTCAGCCCTCATCTGCGAATTTTCGCACCAAAACTCGCGGCCACCCTCATCTGGGTTACTATTCGCGAGATTTCGTGTGAACAGTGCCATTCGCGAGTTCTTGCCAGAAATCACTATTCGCGAGTTCTTGTATGAACAGTGCCAATCGGGAGTTATTGTCTGAACAGTGCCAGTCGCGAGTTCTTGTTTGAACAGTGCCGGTCGCGAGTTTTCGCTGGTACAGTGTTTTCTGCGAGTTGTTGCTGGTACAGTGTTTTCTGCGAGTTGTCGACCACAACTCGCGGTTGCCAGCCTTTCGAGCCTGACTGAGTGTTTTCGATCATTTTTCGAACCTTTTTTGCCGGTGTTATCATTATCATCTCATTGTATTTGTATCACTTGATTATTATAGTGGAAACCAAGGTAGAGCATCGCTCTCCCAAGGACGTAAGCTCACACATTGTGGGCCCAACCTCGTATATCTCTCGTGTCCCTACATAAACTGAATTCCGAATAATTAAAAAATTGACTGATCTAAAAATAAATACCCAAAATATTTTTAGACTAAATCAGTTTGGCGTCGTCCGTGGGGACCCGAGATTCTTATCCCATTGAGAGCTTTATTGCTGAGTTTGGACTTCTATTATCATGACTACTCGGAATTCTGATGAAGATATTTTTGATGAAGAAATTGAGGCGGATCCTATTCCTCAAGTTAATGATGATTTTGATGCATTACCGGGGCCTCGATCGTCAGTTCTGGAGGAGCCCCCTGCTCAAAATGTAACTATTCGGCCCTCCCGGAGCGGGTTTTCATTCGTAAGGGCACCAAGTTTTTATCCTCGATCACGCGAATGTTTATCTAAGTGTTATGAATTCGCAAGAATTGGCCGAGTTGCGGTCCGTAATAATGCCCACCTTTCGCCACCTGCACGCTCTAGATCTGCGGATCAGACAAAAACAGATGAGGATTTGGAAGAGCGAAGGCGTACTTTAATCGCTCAATTAGAGCAAGTTGAGGCTCAAAGGGGAGCCGAGAGGAACAATGTTACCCCGGAACTTGTTAATGATGTGGCCTCAGAGGAAGATATTGATCGTGTTCCGGAGCCGCGAGCAAATACTGCAGCAACCGGAGAGCAAAGCAATACTCTACAAAAGATCGGAGAATTGATAGTGTCAAAATTTAAGGAGATGAGTGGGAAGTTGGAGCAAAACGAGGCCAGGATGAACCAATTGGAGGCCAACCTGACTCTTGGCCAAGAAAGGAGACGAGTGTACGGGGAGCATACCCGGGACACCCATCAGACCTCGCTTACGAGGGAGATTATTTTGAGAATGAGAGGGCTAATGAGCCCATCGGTAATCGAGGAAAGGCGTCACCATCTTTGGAAGTTTTGCAAAGTCCGTGGAACACTTCAAATGCCTTATCTCCTTTTTCCACGGCGATTATCGGAGCCACTCGCTCTGAGTTTATTGAAATGCCTAAGGATCTCCCACAGTATCGCGGGTCGACTGACCCGCATGCTCATACGTCGAATTTGGAGATTCATGTGAGTTTGATGAATTTCAGTGATGCGGTCATGTGTTTCATTTTTGCCGCTTCTCTTAAGGAATCAGCCCTCCGATGGTTCAATCGGTTACCGAGGCGTTCGATTGTTTCATATCAGAACTTTAAGGATGAATTCTATTCAGCTTTCGCGCCTTTTAATACGCCAATAAAGTCTATTACTTCTTTGACCGCGTTGCGGTATGATTTTTCAGAAAGATTGTTGGGTTTTATTACCCGTTTTGAGGCCGAGTGTAGGAAGATACCTCGGATTACTGTGAGTGAGAAGGTTGGGGTGCTCCAGCTTATTCTAGCTGGACACCCGTTGTGTAATTCTCTGAATAGAGACCCCCCAGAAAGTATGGAAGATTTGGCTTTGAGATGTACACAGTACATCCGAGAAGATGAAGGTTTGCGAGATCATGGAGTGATCGAAGTACGAGCGTATGGGTCTCATAATATTGTGGCAAGCCATGGGCTGGATAAGATTGTCCAGCCTGCAAAGTCTAAGTTGAGAGTGTTTCCTACGTACAATTATGAACATATTTTCGCCATAATTGAGCAGAAGAAGGGTGGATCTCTTCGTTATCCCCCTCCCTTGCAAGAACCAACGCAGGGGACTTACGAGTCCCAAGTATTTTGTCGTTTTCATCAGAGTTTTGGACATGCAACGAATGATTGTCTAGAATTAATGTCTGAAGTGGAAAGGTTGCTAGAGTTGGGTCAGCTTGATGAACTAATCAGTACTGTGGAGGCTCTACCCGAGTCTAAGCTGGGAAAAGTTGATATAAGTGTCCCGGGGGGGACGGCACCTAAACCCCCAAAGGCCGATGCGCCACGGCCAAATGTAAGAGGACGAGGATATGGAGGACAGCGTGGCCAGCGTCAAGGAGGTGCCAGAGAGGATTCTTTAATGGTGGTAGACAAAATCAGAGAGGTGGAAGGAGAGAAAACAATTATCGTGGCCGCGGCAGGCATCAGCCGCAAAGAAATCAGTAGGGGTACGGATATGACGCTTACCCACCAGCCCCCGCGAATCAGCAAGCGTTACCTCCTCCTCCGGTTGACCCCAACCAGGGTCAACATATTTTGAATGTTGAAAATGCCCAACCCATATGGGGTAACCTAGGCCCCAACATTATGACTATCGCGGGGGGAAAAAGTGTCGGCGATTCGAACCGCGCCCGCAAACGTTCATATCATGCATTACATCAGAAGGGGCGCTTTATGGAAGTGAACGTGGTCCAGTTAACGGATTTGGATAAAATGACAATATCATTTGGACTAGAGGATTTATCTGGGGTTTTCTCCTCACAAGATGATGCATTGGTTGTCTCCCTTATTATTGCGAATCATCCTGTTTCTCGAGTGTTAGTCGACACCGGGGCTGCTACCAACATATTGACTCTTGCGACCTTTGAGCAGATGGCATTGAAGGGAACCACCCAACTCCAGCCCGTGCACACAAAGTTAGTTGGTTTTAATAATAGTGTTGTTGCGGGTGAGGGATCTGTTTTTCTGCCGGTAACTTTGGGCGATCCCGAGATATCAAGAACCTTGATGGTGGAATTTGTGGTGGTGGATCTCCCTATACTCCCTTATAATGCGATCCTGGGAGAAGTTGTTTGAACTTATTTGGAGCTGTGGTGTCTCAACCACATTTGATGATGAAGTTCCCAACACAGCTAGGGGTTGGGAAGATGAAGGGAGATCAAGAGCTGGCGCGCTCTTGTTATAATGTGATGTGTAGGAGTGGTATGGATGGATCTAAAGCGAAGTTACCTATTTGTATGGTGGAATTCTCGTCCGATGAAGTTATTGACACAAATGACGGACCGTCTCTTAGGAAGTTTAAAGAGAACGATATGAAGATGGAGCCTTTGGGAATCAAGACAGTGCCTTTATTCCCCGGTAATCTTGAAAAGACAGTGACGATCGGTTCCGAGTTGTCACCAGAGGTTGAGAAGGAGGTAATTTCTTTTTTGCAAAGTAATGTAGATGTTTTCGCTTGGTCTTATCAGGATTATGTGGGGGTTGATCCCCAAGTCTGTTCTCATAGACTCAATGTTAACCCATATGTGCGACCAGTTCATCAGAAGAAGAGGAAGTTTTCCCCTGAGAAAGAGAGGGCGAT
>RWGZ01000861.1:377037-395365 GCA_009725065.1 Utricularia reniformis | reverse complement strand
TTTTTGTGGTCATATTCTAATTTTTTAAGTATCTTTTTTGACGACATGAATTCAATCGACTAGGGGACTGGTAAGGTAGGAGTAGGTCCATTGCGTTTTAGTACGAAGGAGGATGGAATAAATTAAATAAGTTAGATTAGAAACGCAATGTACCACCTGTCTTATAGTCGATCATTTTCAAACTCGTCAAATTAAATACTGTGTCAAAATATTTTGAACGTGATGAGTCTTCCTGTCCGCGGCAGAACCGTCTATACATAATGACTGTTGGAATATGTTAAGAGGCCTGCTTGTTGTGATGTATATTTCCGTGGAAAATCAGGGTGCAAGTATATACCTGACTCCTCCATGACACGCCGACGAGGGTCGCGCCCTCGCCGGAGGTTGGTCCATTTCCGCATGGCACCGTCTTATGGACGGGCCAAATGACACCGTTTTATGAACGGGTCGAAAGTGCGATTGCACCGTCTTATGGATGGGCCGAATGACACCGTTTTATGAACGGGTCGAGAGTACGATGGCACCGTCTTATGGACGGGCCAAATGACACCGTTTTATGAACGGGTCGAGAGTGTTTTGGCCCCGGGTGCAAGTATATACCGTCGGCGAGAGTGTGATGGCCCCGGGTGCAAGTATATACCGGTGGCGAGAGTATGATGGCCCCGGGTGCAAGTATATACCGGCGGCGAGTGTGTTATGGCCCCGGGCGTAACCATATACCGGTGGCGATGATATATTTGTAAAGGCAGAACGGTGGACTCATTTTTGGTACCTACTCATTTTAAATAGGCATTCGCCTTAGAGTTATCGCAGACTTATTCAAGTCTCGCTACACTGAGGACTCTTACGCATCATTGTTACCATCATTATATGCGTTATTATTGAGCACCTACACCCGAGATTCATATATATTCATATTATCTCGGAAGCGTATTTCTTGGATTGAATTATTCGTGTTATATATTCCTTGAAGAATGTTGCGATAAATTAAGTTGAAAAGAAGAGAAGACGGATTATTCAAAGTTATGTGATTATTGAATTACAGTGAGATATTGAAAGGAAAACAAAAACGAATTTTATACACATGGGGAATACAAAATGAGGAGAGAATACAAAAATTGAAGAAATCAGATACAGAAGTTTATTTCTTCTTCTTCTGAGAGCCTGAGCCTTCACCAGGCCCGCTGGGGCGCTTTTTCACCAGCTTTATTTTTTGGGAGGATGGAGGGTTGGCGGCTGGGAACCTCGCCATTTCATCTTCGTGGCGCTCCCGAGCTCCAGTCACACTAGCGGGGGTATATATATGAGTATCATACGCCGCCATTACATCGTCATCTTTCAGGTGCTCCGCCACGAGGGGGCCCATTTGCTATTGGAATAAAGTAGCCAACCTCCTAAACGCATCCGGAGATGGGCCCTCCTAAGTCTCGATATCCTCCGAGTAAAGTTGCTGGTGAAGATCTTCATCCAAGATAAAATGTAGCGCCCCGAACGGATCCTGTGAGCAATCCAGCATGTCCTCACCGGGTATAGGCTCAAACTTCCATTGAGCTTGGGATCGAGTTTCTTTTTCTCCTCAGCGGTCAAGGATATGCCCAGGATTCTCTGCGTCTGGACACTCCCTCGTAAGAAGTACAGGACATTCGACTTGGCATGGGCTACCGCCCCCAGAATCCGGAAAGTAGGGGAGTGTACTGTGTACTCCCATATTAACTTTCGGAAGAAGTCGTTGATCTGGGACGGCAACTTGGTGATTCGTGCCCGGAGTCGATCAGTGACGGATTGAAGGCCTTCACACCTTGCATTTAACTCTTTAACCTCCTCCGTGGCTTTCCCGAGAGCTTTCTTATCGGCCGCTTTTTCCTCTTTGTCCTTCCTCAGCTTCTCCTCAGTTTGCTCTCGGATTTCCTTCAACTTGTCATGTGCGTACTTCTCGTTGACCTTGATTGTTTCTATGGATTGCTCTAGGGCGTGCCTTTGCCCAATATGAAAAGCTGAATTCTCCGTCAGCTCGCTGCGGTGAGCTCGAATCAAAGAGTCAATTGCTTTGCTATGCTCTTCTCGGAGTGCTGCCATCTCCTGGGCATGCTTATCTCGCTGGTTCTGCATCAGCTTTTTCGTCTGCTCCCCGATGATATCCGGAGAGTCGAGCTCCGTGTGTCTAAGCATACAGTATTCCCCTACTGCAGCTGCGGTGCCCAACTCGATTATCGTCCGCTCCATCTGAAATGAAATCAAGAATGGTTAGTACATACGACGTAAGAGATAAAGTTATAGAGGAGTAATTGCTAGTGTCGCAACAAACCTCCCCAATAGCGCGACGCATCGTCGCGGTCTGACTCATTAACCGACCAACGTCGGTAAACACCGTGTGGTCATCCCGACCACGAGGCGGCAACTCCGGGTTGCGCTCCAAATATGCCAGGGTCGGCCGACTCTATACGTTGTCACCTCTCGGAATTCGATAGGTGAGCCCGTACTTTAACAACACGAAGCCGGCCTGGCGTCCCATATCGAGCCATTCCTTAACCGTAAGTCTCGGGATATCATGTATACGGAAGGCATCGATAAATTCAACGGTGGAACCCTCCGCCGGTCTTTTCCCCTTGTCCAGACGGGCGCCTTGGCTGGTCTCTCCCTCCGGACGGGTTTCTTGGCATATTTCCTCCACCACCGGGTCCATCGGTTGGTCCTCGCTAATCTCGCACTCCTCGTCGTCCCCGATGATATCCACTAAGGTTTCGGTAAAGTCGTACATGCCTTCATCTGGGGTAGGCTCCTCAACAGCGTACTCTAATCTCCAAGACAAGGAGATTAGGTCTTCGGGACTCTCAATAATTGCTGTTGCCGGCTCCTCATTTACCGGCTCAGGATTGGCCACCGTTGCACCAGGTTGTGGTGGTGGAGGAGTGTCGCATCTTATTTCCCCAGTCGGGGATGCCGCTTCTTGTAAACTTGATGCCAGCTCGGCCGCGACAGTTCGGTTCCGAGTCCCCGGTGGCGCCTCGAAGATGAGCTCATCATCCTCCGCAAGTAGGTCACGGAGGAAATTCAGCCGGTCCCCCATCTTTGTTGGATCCTTAGCTGGAGCCATTATTTTATCTGCAAGACAAGTAAGTTAAGTGAGAAACGCGAAGTCGAAATTTGAAACAAGTTAAATCAAGTTCCTAAGGTTCTTTCCTATCGAATATCAAGTTTAGCCCCGATATGAATATACGGTTCAGATACCTAGTAGCTCTCTACTAAAATGGGGAGGGACCGGAAGGAGGTTGAAAGCAACCAGAATCGGGGCGTAGAATAAGGTCTTCACGGTCCAGTCAGCGCCGTCGGACCTAACGCAATCGAGGAGTGCCTTCCTCAAAGGTCTCGGAAGGGCCGTCCGAGGAAGAGGGCCGTAGGCTTCGGGAAAAAATGGTTCCCCTTCAACGGGGAAGCGCCAAGGAAGACTCAGAGGAGACAGCCTCGTATCCCCCACACCACAGACAAAAAAGAAGTGTTTCTTCCAGTCGTGATTGGAGTGGGGAGTAGAAAAGGGAACGGGCTTGTCTTGTGCCTCGGGCGGAAAAATATACAACCTTGGGCACCAAAAATGACGGTAGTGCTAATGTGGAAGATTTGAAAGAAAAGGTCTATGGTCAAAGGAATAGAATTCACCTCCATGAATATTATGAAGGCGACGACAAGAGAGATTGAATTAGGGTTCAGTTGGAAAAGATGAATTTGTAGATGCGAAAGCAATTCTACAAGGAAAGAATGAAGAGGGAAGCGAAGGCAACATTCTAAGTATTCAAGAGAAACAGTGTGGGTGGCGATCGGAGGTGTCAAAAGACGGTCGGTAGGCTCAGGTTGGTATAAGACACAGTCGGAAGGGAGATAATACTGTTCAAGAATCGATGTTCACTTCCGAGCAAGCATGCTATAAGGTTGGTTAAAGGATTTGAGGGCTTTAACCTCGGAGCTTTGAGGGCCGAGGGTGTTTTCGAGACGAGCGATCCTCTCGAAAAAATGAGAATTTATTGTGGAAAGGCAAGGAGGAAAAGGGGCTGTGATCGAATCGAAACTCCTCGAACCGGATGAGGAGTCCGAATGATCTGAGGATGAAGTAGTGGAGCCCGAGGATTCGGTGCGATCGGAAGTCATTGGTAAATTTGATTCAATTTTATTTTTTGAAATTATTTTTACAAATTTTACTAAGTGTCTCGCGAGTTATTGGCGAAAAGTCGCGAGAATTACTGTTTATGTCCTTAGTCGCGACTTACTGAAGTTTGGTCGCGAGTGGTACAGTCTCGCGAGTTATCACAAGTAAGTTCGAAGTCGCGAGTTTTGACGACAAGTCGCGATAAGTACAGTGTCGCGTGTTACGGTTATAAAGCAGTCGCGCGCTATAGTCTCGAGAAGCACAGTATGCGATAAGTCGCGAGAGCACAGAAGCTACGATAAGTCGCGAGAGCTCAGGAGTCCGCGCAAGAAAATGAGTTATGAGGGGCGAACAATGTATTTATAGGGGTGGTATTCCGAGTCGAAAAATCCAGAAATTTTAACCCGAGCTCAGAATCTGACGTACTTAGTGTCAAAACGATCGTATTGACGAGAGAATTTCAACCGTTCAACGGATTTCCTTGGCGGGGCTCCAGAACGATAATCAGCTTTCGGGACGAGCTGTTGATATATGGTTTACGACTCAGAATCTGAATCTGAAAACCATGGGACTATTGATATTACCCGGGAATATTCTCTTGTATCTATCCTTACCCGGGGGCTCGTCCGACGTGGTTATGTAGTATATTCGGTATTTTCATATTTTATCACAAGGCATTCTTAGGTGGTATTCTCTCAATTCAGGTTTGCTGGGCCCCATTTAAAGTTTTTGTAAGCATTTTCAGATGTTTAGGGTCATCTCGCCACGGACGGGGCCAGGGGTATTTTCGTAATTTGCCACCCGGGAGCACACTGGTCGGTTGCAACGATGTTATGTGGCTGCGTATTCACTACTTGGAGGCAAAAAACTAATTTACGAGGTTTTCCGGTATTTCCTCATCGTGTTTCCGACTAATATCTTGATCGGGATTGTTTCCCGATACTTCGGTACCAGCATGGCATTTATTATATTATAATTGGAGATTATATAAGTGTTTTGGGTTAAGTGAATCAAACTGGGCTTATGGGCTCAGGTAAGCGAAGTTGGGCTGGATTCCTCTATAAATACAAGCTCTAGTGCATTTGGACAGGTTTAGACAGTTATCACGTTTCCCAAGGCAATACTTTATTTTCCTGCACTGTAGACTCGCGACTTATCGCACGTAGTCGCGAGTTATTGACTCTGCACTATTCATTTCGCGAGTTATTAACTCTGCACTATTCCAGTCGCGACTTATTGTTCCACCCTGACTCCCGCGACTTGCTGCACTATTCCATTCGCGACTTGTTGTTCATACAGTGACTCTCGCGACTTTCTGCTGATACAGTGTTTCATGCGTGTTGTTGAGCACAACTCGCGGCTGCCTGCCTTTCGAGCCCGACTGAGTGTTTTTGATCGTTTTTCGAGCCGTTTTTGCCCGTTTTATTATTGTCACCTCATTGTACTTGTATCCTTTGATTATTATAGTGGAAACCAAGGTAGAGTTTCGCTCTCCCGAGGACGTAAGCCCACACATTGTGGGCCCAACCTCGTATATCGCTCGTGTCCTCACAACAATTTAATTTCAAGTAATTAAAAATTGACTGATCTAAAAGCAAACGCTCCAAAACATTTTTAGACGAGATCAAATGTAATCTACGCCAAAGAATGCAAAACTATAACAAAAAAATAAATAACTTCAAATACCATTAGCAGACGCATCGGGCCTCTAAGAGATCGACGTCCCATAGCACATTCACAGAGACATCGATACAAGTACGCCAACACTGTTGATCCCCAACTTAATTGGGGGATTTCATCATCATCTGCTAAAAGATCCAGCAACATTAACTTACCCTGATCTCCTGCGTATCTGGAAATAACACTCTGCATACTAATAAAACGACAATCGCACGAGCACAAGTGCGACAAATAATGTATTATTCCAACCTAATATATCAAAACCATAAATATAATATGAACTTTACCGCAATACTTCATCGTCAGTAGAATCCATATTCACTGCATGTGCAGCTTCAACCACATAGTCCTCTAACTTACCTAAGACAAAACATCTCCCCTTTATCTCGTCTGAAGTGGCGGTCCAACCCAATCTGTCCCTCATGAACCCTAACCATTCAGAATCTGTCCTAACCCATCTACGACTAACAATGGGAGTACCATCGATGGGCAGCCCCCAAATGACAGAAACGTCTTGTAGGGTAACAGCCGCCTGCAAAGTCGTAAAAGTAATATAACAAATTCATTAATTGTGAACGGTATACAAAACAAATATGAAACTTAGTTCACCAGAAGGTAGGAAAAAAATATGCGTTTCTGGCTGCCATCGTTCAATCAACGTAGTCAACAAATGTTGGTCCAATTGTAGTTTTGATGTCTTAATTACACTGTAAAAGCCTCATCGATCTAAAACTTGGGCAACATTACGTGTAACTTGTAAATCTCTTAAGGTTCCATCCCAATGCTTGAATATTAAGTGCCGGACAGTTTCATCACCGCTTAAAACGCGATGACTTAAATGTCTCTCTTGAAGGGTCAACACACTCGAATCGATGGGTTGTTGGGTATGGTGTGTCATTTTAAAACTATACAAAAATCATATATAATCAAATCACCACAACAAATATCAATAAGTAATTAAATCACCGCAACTACTATCGAAAAAAATCATATTTTCACAATAAACATAAAAACTAATCAATTCGTCGAAACAAAAATAATACATAATCAAATCACCACAACTACTATCGAAAAATTCATATTTCGAACATCTAATATCGTCGTAATTAATCCAATTGTAACAACTATTATCGTAATTAGTCAATTCACCCCAACTAAAATTATATCTAAAGAAAACACAACAACCAATATCATAACAAATAATCAAATCATAACAAATTATCGTAACAAAATCAAAAGTTTGCTCTAAACAAAAACCCGAAATATGGCCAAAATACATACCTTCGACAGTAGGAGGTGTAAAATCGAAAACTACGGAGTTGTTTGGTCGAATGCACGTGCGGGACTAACCGGAAAACGTTTGTCGGGAGGAATTCGCGATTTGGGTTTAGGGCTCGCGATTCAGAGAAGAAATGACGCAATTTATACTGGTTCTGCCCGCGTTTGCCTAACGCGAGCTGATTTAACGAAAAGCGAGCAGGAAATAACGAAGAAAAGGGTTGAGGCAGATTCGTAAGCCTCAATTCGCGTTAACCTAACGCGACCGTCTTTCTGCTCGTGTTAGGCTAACGCGAGTCAATTTACCAAAACGCGAGCAGGAAAGAAAGGTCGAGCCAGTTTCGCAAGCCTCAATTCGTGATAGCCTAAATCGATCTAAAAAAAATGATTTTTTTTTAATTTAATTCAGCCAAACGCGACTCGCGTTAGGTAATCGCGAATTTGGCAAAAAATGCATTTCGCGATTGCCTAACACGAATGGTGGTAAATTTCCATATTGATTACTAATCGGTGGTATTTTGCGCAAAACTCCACTAATAGAGTATGGTAATATAAGGTCATGACACTTCTAACATACATTGATGGTAAATAGATTCCAAGACTGGACAAATACATTGATGGTAAATAGATGGCTAAAATTCCGACATGGATAGTGGACTTCCCCTTAACACCAAGCCATACAATAGAGATGAAATTCTCGCGACACCAATGCATGAAAGGGGGATTTAGCCTTCTATTTGAATAGGAGTGTTGGCCTTCCTTTGCATTGTATTCCTTATTCATAACTTCATTTTCCGTTTTTTAATATTGGTAACATCACGTTCTTTTGTAAGAAACATTATTTATTCAGTTCATTATTGAAATTTGGATCTTTTTTCTCAGTTTTACCTTCATTAATACCAAAAATTGCACTCTCTTGTATTTCCAAAAACAATTGTTTTTATGTTACATTTTCTGATACTATAGTTGTAATATTTTCAAGGATGATAAAAAATGTTAGTCTATCTCTTCTAATTTTTTAGTAATGTTCTTTCTCCAGAATTTTTGATCATTTGCAAGCTTTATTTAAGAGATGCTTCTTTTTCAAGTGATCATTTTTTAGTTTAATTTATGTGGTAAAATTTCAAGTAGCGCATGATGTGAACATTTTTTCACGAAAACTCATACATTTCCTACCTTCAAAAGGATGAATCGAGATTTAATTGCCATATTTATTAACATATATTCCTTAAAAATATGTATATATTAATTTTTTTGATGTCCAGATACAAGGCTCACACAACCCAACAAGATGATGTGATGAAGATAATCCACATCCACTATCACAAGATATGATGATGGAGATGTTTATAGAGTTTTTTTGGTTGAACCCTAAGAAGCTCATGAATATGAAGGTGCCAAATTTAAGCCTAGAAAAAATCATGTATACGTTGAGGTGAAATCAAGTTGATCACCTCCGGCTCTTGACCAATTCGATATAAAAGTATTCAACTTCAGAAACAATTATGCAACATATTTGGATTGAATATATCAAATATAATGGAACGAAAGTGTCCATGTCACTATATCTCAAAGTTCTATTACAATTACAAGTGTATAAGCTTCAATGTTCCCAAATACGGTTTCCTCATTAAATCATAAAATTAATCGGCTAATTGAATCATTGTCAAACGGATATTGCAAATTTATTAATTTTTTTATTCATTTATATAATAATATTTTATTATTTAAATAATTCTTATTTTTTTAAAAATAATTAAATATGCGGTCTATATAATGATGGTGGAATCATTTACCACTTTTTTTATACATAAGTGATATATTGTGATGTTGAAATGTGAAATCATGAGTAGGGACATTTAATTGCATCACATTATGGTTAATTTCGTAACATTGGAATCAACGAGTGTTTACTGTTTAGAGAGAAGTTTACAATAGAAATTTGGACATATTTCAATCAAGTTTATCACTTGATTTGCACAATCCTATTATAATTTAACAAGATTACAATTTTTGTCACATTTATTTATTTATTTAAAGAATATAAACTACAAAACATCTAATTATTATATAATGTATTTTAACTTTGATCGTTACAAATATGTAATGCTCTTTCTTAACAAAAAAAATATTTTTCAGAAATAACATTATCATATAAATAAGAAAAGAATCAAATTGTTCATGACATGCCAAATTATCTATTACATATGATTAATATCTATTATATATTATGATGCAAGTCCTATGGACGTGCCCTTAACTAGTGTGTTGTGGTCCAAAAGACCTATATATCAACAGTTAATCGGTTCGCAATGAAACGAACATTGTTTTGATTTGTTTAGATTATGGGATGATTATGAAACAAAGAAATAGCAGTAAATTCAACGATTTAACGTGGAAAACCCCTAGAGAAAGGGAAAAACCACCTGATTAAGAGCTAGAAATGCTCTTAGTTGATTTATTGATAAAACAGTTCACAGTACAAACGAATGAGACTTATGAAAATGACTAAGGCAAGTAAGAAAGCACAAGGAATAGAATCAGCAAAGTAACGGCTGATTTGAGAGTCCAAAAGGTCCTCTCGAGCTTGCTTTCAAGCCCTATATTTATAGAGGAGAAACGCGCGTGGAAAACGGTCTGTAACCGCTTCTGACAAAGTTGTTTTTTCATGACATAAAACGTTGATGAACCCATAATGTAGACAACGTGAGTAGGTCCGAAGCGCAGACAACGTGAGCAAGCCTGAAGCCAGCCATAACCTTCTAGACCGATCCGGAAGATCAGTCCCCGAAGCACAGAGTTATGTCCAACTCTATCTTTGGTCCTGCAAATTAAATGAGTCTTTGGGCTCCACTAGTTTTGTAAGCCTTCGAGCTAGTTATTTTGAATGGACCAAGCTTAGAATCATAGGTTTCATAGGTTCGTTTCTTGTCATCTGGATTGGCCAGTATGTTTGGGCCTCATCTAGTTCGGGGTACCGAGCCCCTCGGGCTTGATTACTATATGATAGTAATACATGGTGGATTTGAGATGTTTGCCATGATACAAGGTCGACAATATGATAGTAAATGCGTTTGCCATGATATCCGATCGGGCGTATCAAGGGACCCTACCCGAACCAATTGTGACAAGCGTCCATATGACCGATCCTATACTTGGTGGATTTGAGATGTTGAATTTAAATTTGAAAAGGTAACGATTATTTCATGTCGCTTTTATTTAAACTTTAAAAACATGCATGCACCCTTCCGTATTATGTTACTTAACAGGCTTGATGAGTGCATATAGATTGCAGCCACCTGCGGAAAAATACGCATCGTATTTCTATTGGTCGGGAAACTAGTATTTAAGTCAGGGTTTTGGGAACTATCCATTTTCATCGTCTTTTTGTGAGAAGCCGTTTGATCGAAAGAGAATTCACAACTTTCATTCTTCGTCAAATTCCGATCTTCGTTAATCCCCGATTTCAATGTCAAGATCATGAAACCTCGCAAGGCTAGGTATACCCTATTGTTTCTGAGAATGATACAGAAGAACTTCGAGTCAAATTCTCTATTCCGGCTCATTAGTTTGGATGAGCCCAAAGTGCTCATCCACACTAATGTACAAACGTACATAGTTGTTTTCCATTGACATAAAACTTGGATGAGCCCGAAGTGTAGACAACGTGAGTAGATCCGAACCGCAGATAGCGTGAGCATGCCTGAAGCTAGCCGTAACCGTCTAAACCGATCCGAGAGATCAGTGCCCGAAGCGCCAAGTTATGTTCAACTCTAACTTCGGTCCTGCAAATTGAATGGGCCTTTTGGGCTCCCTAGTTATGTAAACCTTCGGACTAGTTATCTTGGATGAACCAAGCTTAGGATCTTGGGGCGTGTAGGTTTGTTTCTTGTCATCTGAATTGACTCAATATGTTTGAGCGTCATCTAGTTCCGGGTATCGGGCCCCAAAGCCCTCATCATAGTGTATAATTAATATAATATTTATTACATTATGTTTTAAATATAAGTACATTACGGCAATGAGATTACACAAATTTGACTATACTATTTGTTATGATCCTTTTTTAGGGGGTACCAACAGTCGTCCGGTTCGTTTAGCAAACGAACTCGGTTCTAATTTTTTTGTTGTTGTGGAAGACGATTAAAAACTAGAAATAAACGATGGCACATCGATGTATAGTGGAAACCCCAGGAATTGGGGTGAAAACCACTTGACTAAGAGTAGATTATACTCTTAGCCTGTTCACTTAATCAAATAATCCGTAATGAATACAACAGGGGCTTAATGAAAATGACAAGGGAAAGAAAGCAGTAAGAACTCCAACAAGGTAACAGCCTGTTCTTACGCGTCCAAAGGGTCCTGCTATTTCCGTCGTCGCGCCCTGTATTTATAGAGTTTACAGCGTGTGTAAATCACGCTCTGTAACCGCCTCTGACAGGTTTGTTAGATGTAACGACCCTAATTTGGGCCTAGTTGTTTTGTTAAAACATGATAATTAAAACGGAAATATTCGAAAGCAAATTTAAAACATAGTTCGAAACATTAAAGTACGACAGCATAATTTAGAGTGTTCTCCGAAGGACCGGACTCTATCACCGGACAACCGACGACCTCCTTTCCCATCCCTATCATATCTCACCTGCGTCACCTACAAAATCTGTAAAGCGGTCACAATCTATTAAAGGAAACTTCACACACACTACACATTATCTTTCTTACTTCTTAGTTACATCATACACACACACATGAACCANATATGTTGTTTAGGATTTTAATATTTATATGATGTTTAGTGGTTAATATTATTGTTTAATATGTTTAGAGATATGTTGTTTAGGATTTTAACTTTTATATGATGTTTAGTTGTTTAATAGAGATATTTTATTTATGAATTTAATATTTATATGATATTTAGTTGTTTAATAGAGATATTTTGTTTAGGAATATAATATTTAAATGATGTTTAGTGGTTAATATTATTGTTTAATATGTTTAGAGATATGTTGTTTAGGATTTAAACTTTTATATGATGTTTAGTTGTTTAATAGAGATATTTTGTTTAGGAATTTAATATTTATATGATGTTTAGTGATTAATTTTATTGTTTAATATGTTTAGAGATATGTTGTTTAGGATTTTAACTTTTATATGATGTTTAGTTGTTTAATAGAGATATTTTGTTTAGGAATATAATATTTAAATGATGTTTAGTGGTTAATATTATTGTTTAATATGTTTAGAGATATGTTGTTTAGGATTTAAACTTTTATATGATGTTTAGTTGTTTAATAGAGATATTTTGTTTATGAATTTAATATTTATATGATGTTCAGTATTTTAATAGAGATATTTTGTTTAGGAATTTAATATTTATATGATATTAAGTGGTTATATTTTTGTTTAATATGTTTAGAGATATGTTGTTTATGATTTTAACTTTTATATGATATTTAGTTGTTTAATAGAGATATTTTGTTTAAGAATTTAATAATTATATCATGATAAGTTGTTTAATATTATTGTTTAAAATGTTTAGAAATATGATGTTTAGTTGTTTAATAGAGATATTTTGTTTAGGAAATTAATATTTATATGATGTTTAGTGGTAAATTTTATTGTTTAATATGCTTAAAGATATGTTGTATAGGATTTTAAGTATTATATGATGTTTAGTTGTTTAATAGAGATATTTTGTTTAGGAATTTAATATTTATATTGTAACGACCCTAATTTGGGCCTAGTCGTTTTGTTAATACATGATAATTACAACGGAAACATTCAAAGCAAATTTAAAACATAGTACGAAACATTAAAGTACGACAGCATAATTTAGAGTGTTCTCCGAAGGACCGGACTCTATCACCGGACAACCGACGACCTCCTTTCCCATTCCTATCATATCTCACCTGCGTCACCTACTAAATCTGTAAAGCGGTCACAATTTATTAAAGGAAACTTCACACACACTACACATTATCTTTTTTACTTCTTAGTTAAATCATACACACACACATGAACCAATTCACTTAACCGTTTTCTTATTTCCCTCTTCTTTTACCCTTATCATTTCCATCATTCATTAACTTTTCTGTTGCCGAGATTAACATGCTCGGTGCATGTCCCGCCCAAGCCAACCGTTAGCTGTTGGATGACTCGACGGGCCATATGCATCCCTTCCCCTGGTGGATACTTAGGCGCTACCCCTTTTTCCACCCGGATCCGTTCCGCCCTCTTCGTACGTATCTTTTCCTCTTTGGAACTTATCGTTCCCTTCATCAGGCATGCCCTCCTTTGGCGAATCGTGTACTAGCCACGATGCTGGGTTCGGTTGGACGGTCCATCCTTCCTCACCCCGAGTCTTATTATCATTTATCTCGTTCATTCGTATCATTTCTTCCTTCTTTATTAACCTAATCACATTCTCTAAGTCTGAACCTTCCCTTACTATATTGTGTTCACTCCGCTTACCGTTGCTTTCGCTTGCTATAGTCTTTCCGCGCTTTCCTGCATTTCGTAATAGGTTTTAGTTACTCGAATTTCGACGTTATTATCCTATTGTTAACTATGTGGTTACCGTAGACCTTACGTGTTCTGTTCCTCCTACGATCCGACGTCGAGACGCGACGAAAACACTTAAACTTAGAATTTCCTCGAAATTCTCAATAATTCTATGCTGAAATATGAAATCCGCGACAATTCTCTTCACTAAGCAAAATCCGCGATAATTCTCTTCATCATCAAATCCGCGATAATACTGCACTGATCACAATTTCCGCGATAATTTACACAACCTCCATTTTCGAGACAATTTCCTCTTCACATGCAATTCGCGACAATTTGCTCATGAAAATTTCCACGATAAAAAGACATGCAGGTGAAATTCGCGATAATTTCCTTCTTTGCGGGAATTTTCGAATTTTCGGGTTTTAATGATGATTAACTCGTTTTTGGGCCTCCTCACCCCTATTTATAGACATCCTAACTTTTCTAATTCACATTTTGACCCCTCCTTCCTTTGCTTTTGACCCCTCTTTTATCTTTTTCATTACTTTTCCTTTTTTCGTTCCCTTTTACGTTCTTTCGTTCCCGTATCTCTCATTATCTCTCGTCTAGACTTTACCGCTACATTCCCTACTATTTGTTTCGTCGTACCTTTTTCTCGGCTATTACATTAGAGGTTGTTATCGCGGGATGTAAAACGAGGTTGGGACCGAGGCGTGGTCTGCGTGATCGGGCCCGAAGCGTGGTAAACGTGTGGAGGCCCGAAGCGTGGAAAACGTGAGCCTGTAACCGTTTGGACCGAACCAAGGAGCCAGTTACCAGAAAATGCTTTATTTCGCCCAAGGTAATCTTCGGTCCTCTAGTTAAACATCGGGCCGCTTTTACTTAAGTGTGCAAATGGGCTGCAATAATTCGTTTCCGCTATTTGAATTAGCCCAATAATTAACGTGCCTTGCCCATCACAAGGTACCCGGTCCTGAAGTTCACATCACTATTATTAAAGTTCACTCGTAATTGTTGTTAGTATATTTTATAATATTTTATAATTTTAGTATTTTCCATACTATTTTATTGCGTGTCATGCATGTTAATCATTTCGGCCGATATATTATCGATATACCGATCATACGAGTAAATACCGGAACCTATGCGGATATATCACTACTATGCAGACCGACATGGGTACTGGGTCATAATATTGGGCCTAATTAAATGAAAGTCCATCTAATATGAATATTTTAGTGTTAAGAATTTCATGTTGGTTTTGCCACTTAGTAATACTCTAAAGACTAAACTAAAGAATGTGTATCTTGCTTCTATATTTCTTCTATTGTTACTTAAAATAACTTTGATAAGTTTTATGTTATTATTGTTCACTTTAATTTTGTTGAGTTACTAATTTCACTAAATATTCATTATCATCAATTTTGCTATGTTTAGATTGAATTAGAGAATAGTTGGAGAAATACTTCAATGGATTAATTTGAATTGAACTCTTGAATATTGTTATGGTCCCTTTTTAGGGGGTAGCAACAGTTTGAAAACCTAGGACCGGGCCGGGATTCCAAATAGAGTAATGTGCCGGGCCAACCCCCGGCAAGGGAAGTTGAATTGGAGATTGAGCTCCTTCCAGGTACCCAGCCAATCTCGAAGGCCCCGTATCGGTTAGCGCCAAAGGAGATGTTGGAACTAAAGAAACAGATAGATGCCCTATTGGGGAAAGGATATCTACGACCGAGCAGCTCCCCTTGGGGCGCACCGGTCCAATTCGTGAAGAAGAAGGATGGGGAGCTAAGGCTATGTTACGACTATCGTGAACTAAAAAAGGTGACCATCAAGAATCGATACCCGCTTCCTCGAATTGACGACTTATTTGATCAGCTACAAGGAGCTACAGTATTTTCTAAGTTGGATCTAAGATCAGGATACCACCAAGTCAGAGTAAGGGAGACCGACATTCCAAAAACAGCCATACGAACAAGATACGGTCACTACGAGTGTACGGTCGTTCCATTCGGGTTGAACAACGCACCGGCTGTTTTCATGGATCTGATGAATAGAGTCTTTCGACAATACTTGGAAAAATTCGTGGTGATTTTCATCGACGACATATTGGTGTATTCGAGGGACAGGGAACAACACGAACAACACTTGAGATTGGTATTACAAACCTTGAGAAGAGAGGAACTGTACGCAAAATACAGTAAATGCGAATTTTGGATGACCAACATCTCGTTCCTTGGGCATGTCATATCCGGAGAAGGGGTAAGGGTAGACCCCTCGAAAGTGGAAGCAATCATAGAATGGCCACGACCTAGGAACGCAAAGGAAATCAAGAGTTTTCTGGGCTTAGCTGGTTACTATCGAAGGTTTATCGAGGGATTCTCCCGGATAGCAAAACCCCTGACTAACCTCACCAAAAAGGACATGAAGTACGTGTGGGACAACAAGTGCGAGGAAAATTTTGAAGGATTAAAAAAGAGATTAACCTCTACGCCGGTGCTGGTGCTGCCTAAACAAGGTCAAGGGTTCACCATATTCAGTGATGCATCAAAGGAAGGATTAGGGTATGTCCTAATGCAGGAGGAAAAGGTCATCGCGTATGCGTCGCGGCAGCTCAAAGAACATGAGGCCAACTACCCAACACACGACCTAGAGCTGGCGGCGGTGGTGTTCGCCCTAAAACTATGGAGACATTACCTGTAAGGGGCGAAATGCGAGGTGTATACCGATCACAAAAGCTTGAAATATCTGTTTACTCAGAAAGAATAGAATATGAGACAGAGGCGATGGTTAGAACTGATCAAGGACTTCGACGTCACAATCCAGTATCACCCGGGAAAGGCGAATCAAGTAGCGGATGCACTGAGTCGAAAGATGCAAGGTCTACTATCTAAACCAATGACAAAACAGATGGAGGAGTTGCAGCTGGAGATAGTGGAATCGACAGAAGCAGTGATAAATAACATAACCGTTAGACCTCATATACTCGACGAAGTCAGGGACGCGTAGGGATTGGACACCGAGATAGCCAAATGGAGAAACGAGATATCACAGAACAACGACCATAGGATGACAATCGCTACGGATGGAAGCGTCCGTATACAGGGGCGAATCTGCTTACCAAACGACCCAAAACTAAGGAGGAAAATCATGGATGAAGCACACTGCTCGCCGTTCTCTGTCCACCCGGGTAGCACGAAAATGTACCGGGACATGAAGACACATTGGTGCTGGAACGGTATGAAGAACGACATAGCAAATTATGTGGCACGATGTGATACATGTCAGAGAGTAAAGGCGGAGCATCAAAGACCGGGTGGAGAGTTACAACCCCTGGACATTCCGGAATGGAAATGGGATCACATCGGAATGGATTTTGTGGTAGGATTACCGAGAAGCCCGCGGAAGAACGATGCGATTTGGGTGATAGTCCATAGACTAACGAAAGCTGCACACTTTATAGCAATCAAAGTTACAGATGGGATTGACCGTTTATCCAAGATATATATCGATAACATTGTCAAACTTCATGGGATCCCTGTAAGCATTGTGTCGGACAGAGTTCCAAGGTTTACCTCCAGATTCTGGCAAAGTTTGCAACAGTCACTTGGTACCAGAATTACGATGAGCACCGCATATCACCCCCAAACAGACGGACAAACAGAGAGGACCAACCAGATCTTAGAGGTCATGCTCAGGGCATGTGTGACGGAGTTTAGCGGGAGCTGGGAAGAATTGCTACCATTGGCAGAATTCGCATACAATAACAGTTACCAAAGCAGTACTGCGATGGCACCCTACGAAGCACTGTATGGAAGGAAATGTAGGACGCCTCTGTGCTGGGACGAAATCGGAGAAAGGAGACTCACGGGGACGGAATTGGTGGAAATATCAAGAGAGAAAGTCGAAATTTGTGAGGAAAAACATGAAGACTGCACAAGATCGATACAAAAGCTAGGCAGATTTGAAGAGACGACCAATGGAGTTGGAAGTCGGCGATAGAGCGTACCTGAAAGTGTCACCCATGAAGGGGGTCCTAAGAGCAACACGTTCTGGAAAGTTAGGCCCACGATATACAGGACCCTATGAGGTGTTGAAGAGAATCGGGAAGTTGGCCTACAAACTTAAACTTCCCGATGAGATGAGAAACATACATGACGTCTTCCACATCTCTCACTGAGGAAAACTTAGAAGGCAAACAGGAACGCGCTGTGGAACAAGTAACGCTGACTCTGGAACTAACATATGAGGAGAGGCCAATAAGAATATTGGACAGGATGGAGAGGAGACTACGCAACAAAGTGATTCCCATGGTAAAAGTACAATGGTCGAACCAAGGGGAAGGGGAGGCTACATGGGAAACCGAGCACGAAATAGTTGCGAAAGCACCCAAGGTGATGGAAGAGTGGTACGCGTGAGTTTCAGGACGAAACTCCAATTAAGGTGGGGAGGATGTAATGACCCAGGAAGACGGCACAAACGGAATCCAGACAGGTTAGAATCGCATAAATTCTTGTTAAAAACATGAAATGAGGGGTAGTTTAGTAAATTAATATAAGAAGAGAGAAATAAGGAAGGAGGGACTAAAGGGTCATTTGGACAAGTTAGAAACCTATAAATAGGAGTGGAATGGGAAAAAAGGGGTCATTTGGCACAAAAAAAACGTGAGAAATTCGAGAGGAATTGAAATTATCGCGGAAATTGGGGTAAAGAAGAAATTATCGC